>VIAB01017496.1:39277-57165 GCA_009801035.1 Oophaga pumilio | reverse complement strand
TATCGTGATCGTTAGCGGGAACGTTTAGTGTGGCAGTACCTAGATCGTGCTAAGCCATAAAAAGTGTGTGTGTATAAAGGTGTGTAAAAAGTGTCTAGAAACTTTAAAAATTAATTTCAGACAGAATATAGGTTTCACTAGTGAAACTTGAGAATCAAATCTTCCACTAGTATTAATGGTTAACTCCATAAAAACACAAATACTTATTTACATGAAATGGTTTAGAAGATACTTAACCTCAGATTTATCAGCTTTACTAACTTGTATCATGAATTCATGATTGTTAATTGGGTTGTATGAACTGAAATGTTTCTGTTAATCAAAATATACTATATTTTAGACCTTTTTTCTTTACCTCTTCATGACCGGAGGTATTTTCGTTTTTGTGTTTTCGTTTTTTGCTCCCCTTCTTCCCAGAGCCATAACTTTTTATTTTTTTGGACAATATGGCCATGTTTGGGCTTATTTTTTGCAGGACGAGTTGTAGTTTTGAACAACACCATTGATTTTAACATATCGTGTACTTAAAAACAGGAAAAAATTCCAAGTGTGGTGAAATTGCAAAAAAAGAGCAATTCCACAATTGTTTTTTGTTTTGCTTTTTTAGTATGTTCACTAAATGCTAAAACTGATTCTCCAGGTCATTACGAGTTCATAAACACCAAACATGTCTAGGTTCTTTTTATCTAAGTGGTGAAAAAAATTCCAAAGTCTGTTAAAAAATAAATTGCGTCATATTCAATACCCATAGCGTCTTCATTTTTCGTGACCTCGGGTTGGGTGAGGGCTTATTTTTTGCATGTCAAACTGACATTTTTAATTATGCCATTTTTGGTACAGATACAATCTTTTGATCACCCGTTATTGCAATATAATGAAATGTTACGGCCACCAAAAACGTAATTCTGGGTTTTTGACTTTTTTTCTCGTTATGCCGTTTAGTGATCGGGTTACTTCTTTGTCTATATTGAATGCGGCTATACCAAATATGTGTGTTTGATTTTTTTGTTTTATTTTCAATGGGGCGAAAGGGGTGTGATTTGAACTTTTATATTTTTTTGAATTTTTGCTAAAAACATTTTTTTTTACTTTTTTCATGCTACAATAGTCTTCATGGGGGACTAGAAGCTAAAGGTGTCTGATCAGCTCTGCTACATACAGGCGATGATCAGATCGCCTGTATGTAGCAGAATTACTCACTTGCCATGAGGGCCGACCACCAATGGGCTGGATTTCCAGCGCGCTTGCTGGAAGCATGTGTTAAATGCAGCTGTCAGAGTTTGATAGCATTTAACTAGTTAACAGCCAAGAGTACGTTGCGATTACACCCGTGGCTGTTAAAGGCACATATCAGCTGTTATAAACAGCTGACATGTCCTGGAAAAGATGTGGGCTCAGCGCCGAATTCCACATCAAAGGGAGGGTGTCCGACATTGGCATACTGTCGGAAAGGGGTTAAAGGGGTATTTCAGTTGGAAGTTATCAACTATCCGACCCGAATAACTGCAGGTGAGAAACTCTGCTGAAATTTGTGTAGGATAGATTTAGTCAATTCCCGGGAAAGAGTTGATTCACATCAAATAAATTTGGTGCAAATCAAATATGTTGTGAATGGATTAAATATGTAAACTCTTAAGCTCAATGCACACATAGAAAACTGCTTGGAAATTTTGCAGTATAGAAATGATGTAATATTCGCCATCTGTAAAAAAACATTTGTTTATTTAGCTTCCATTAAGATAGAACAGGCAGCAAAAGGGCTCATGGGATGTGTATAAGCTCTTACTCACCTCTCTTTGGACTCTCCCTTACTTGTCCCATCATTGCATCAGGCATGGTCTATCGATCAACTACCCCTCACCTGCGATCCCATAGAGAATTAAAGAGTTGCAGTCAGACATGATCCCTACCTCTCCATTCTAACTGGGATAAAAGTGCCATGTTCTGACAATTGGTGGGTGTTCTTGTGTCCAACCAAAATGTCACTTTAAGATCATTTTTAGTGTTGAAAAAATCAATTACTCACTCTGTGAATTAGGAATTTCCACTGTTTACTCTTTAGTATATCATCAAATTAGAACCTATCTCAAGACTTGAGAACTTATATAAAGAAACAATACTCATTTACAAACTAGTTGCTTTGTGAGACCTTTGGTGTAACTTTACTTAATGCCTTCTATTCATTTTTATCAGAAGTATTCTGGATTTTAAAAAGCTATTTTTTTATAGCCATCATTGTTCCTCAGTTTTTTCGCTTCCAAGATGTAAAATCTTGAATGCTTATTGAATTAAGTAAATCTGTTGATGTGTATTTGTGTTTTAAAGGAAGGAAGGATATGAACACCCTTTCACAAGGTGTACAGAATTATTAGGCAGCTTGTTTTACTAAGGAAAAATGGCTAAAAAAAAGAGATTTAACTGACTCTGATTAGTCAAAAATTGTTACAAGACTTACAGAAGGATGTATCACTTTTGAAATCGCTAAAATATTGGGTTTTGATCAAAGAACCAACAAAAGTTTTATGGTAAATAGTCAACAGAGTCTCAAAAACCTAGCTGGGAATGAAAAGATGCACATAAACTGACAAAGTTTTAAGAAGACTCAAACGTGAAGCGACCAGGCAGCCATTGTCCTACAGTGCTGTCATTTCCTGAACTGCAAATTCCCTGCAGTGCCCAGAAGTACAAGGTGTTCAATGCTCAGATAAGGAGGCCTAGTAAAGGAAGGTTGAAATCCGAGCACCACTGAGCAAGAGCATTACTGAAGAAGACACAGAAGTTGAACCGTCAAAATTGGGCCAAGAAGAGTCCAAAGACAGATTTTTTTAATGTTTTATGGACTGATGAGATGAAAGTGACTCTTGATGGACCAGATAGATGTGTCCGTGGCAGGACCAGTAATGGGCACAGACCTCCACTTTAACTCAAAAGCCAGCAAAATTGAGATTGAATACTGCTATGGGCTGGTATTATTAAAGATGAGCTAGTTGGACATTTCCAGCTTGAAGATAGACTCAAAATCAATTCCCAATCAGAATGCCAGTTTTTAGAAGACACTTTCTTCTAGCAGTAGTACACAAAAAAGTCTGCATCTTTAAAGAAAACCATAATTTTATGCAGGATAATGGTCCATTGCATGCATCAAAGTAATCCACTGCTTGGCTAGTCAGTAAGGCCTCTTTCACACATCAGTTTTTTGCCGTCAGTCACAATCCATTGGCTCGACGGATCGACGGATCCGTCGCAGATTATGAAAAACTGATGCGATGGATCCGTTTTTACAATGGATCTAACTAGCGTGTTGTGAACACTTTTAATCTGGCTTCTGAGTTTGGGCTCCCTCTGGTGGTTGCTGCTGGTAATGGAGCTGGTCTGGCTGACAGAAGTCAATCACCTGAAGAGGATGATTGGAGGTCAGGTGTTACAGACTGGAGAGATTAAAGTGAGCAGCCTTCCCTTAGTTGTTGCCGGTGATTTGGTCTTCTTCCTGAGCCTTCTGGAAGTCTGCTTGCTCCCTGCTTTATCCTGCATCTTTCAGATAAGTTATTTGTCTGTTTTAATCTGTGGCTTTTTTCCCCTTTTTGTTTTCTCCGTTCTCTGCCTTGCTGGTGTGAGTTCAGCCGAGTTCCCTGCTGGGACCTGTGCTGGACTGTGTTTTCCTTTGCCACAGCTTATGTCAGTCTTTTCTGTATTTCTAGTCCCCTGTTATTTCAGTATCTGTTGTTTTGCGTCCAGTTCACACCAGAGTTCTGATTTAGTGGGGGACAGAATCACCTGCCATACTGTAGATTGTAGGGTACTTTAAAGAAGGAAAGAATAGTAAAAAAAAAGGTTGTCAGAATTTTTTTCATATATTTTTTCCTCTTTTTCTCGGGGGGCCGTAGGAGGATTTTTTCTTCAATGGAGGCTAAGCATTTGTCTGATCGTGTTGAGCAGCTCGCTGCTGAAGTTCGGAGAATTTCTGCCTATCTTGCTCAGTTGTCTATAGTAGAACCTAAGATTTAATTTAATACATTTTTGAACTTTAAGAATAATTGTAAATTGTTTTTTGACTTGAAACCTAATTCCTCGGGGAACTCGGTGCAGCAGGTTAAAATTGTCATCTCCCTGTTGCTCGGTGACCCTCTGGGGGGGGGCTTCTTCCCTGACACCTGGGGATCCTGTTTTGGCTAATGTGGATGCGTTTTTTCAGGCTCTGGGGTTGTTGTATGATGAACCTAATGTTATTGATCAAGCTGAGAAAACCTTATTGACATTGAACCAGGGTCAGGAAGCGGCTGTTACGCTGTCTAATGATATGTGTACGATGTCAGTAAACTATTCTTAAAAGAACAACACTCTATACAACATATAGTTTAGCAACATCAGCATGTAAATATAGAATAGATTTACCTGACACGATATCCGTTGAACTCAGGGTTAATCTTGAGGACTTGATGCGCTGTCACAGGAAAGAGGAGGACCGGGGTCTAACCTGACCCTAAACTGGGGTCCTAACTAATCCCTCACCTTGGAGGTACTGATAATGGTTCAGAGGTCCAAGTCTCCAGCCTAACCCTGTCTCCTATCAGTCCCTGAACCCTGTAATCAGTCCTAAGAAGGATCCTGATTACCACCAAAGGGATATGGGCTGATCTCTGTTAAATACACAGATAAGACATATAAGACAGACTGGAGAAAACACAGGCTTGCACACACACTCAAACACCGAAGGAACATAAATGGTCTGGGATATAAAACTCTAAGCAAGGTGAGCTTAAATCAACTAAGGAGCTCTTTAACTTAAGTCTATACAGATCTGATCCTATCTGTGGTCTGCATGAAGAATTTCACTGGCAACTCCCAAAGCAGACAACCAGGGATTTAAAGGAAACCAATCAACAAATAATCAATTGCAGCCGGGAGAAACTGCACCCAGTCCCAGAACTGAGCACAGACAGAATTAACTCCCTCACTGCCAAACACAAAGAAACAGCAACTCAGCTGTGAGAAGTCAGAATGTGCAACCGCGACGATCTTCGTGGCGATGCACACATGACAGCGGCAGAGTTATATTGTCAGAAATTCTGAAAGTGGGCAGTCCTTACTAAATGGAACGATGATGCCCTAGCGGCTCTTTTTCGGAAAGGTCTGGCAGAGACCGTAAAAGATGTTATGGCGGGATTTCCTGTCCCCACTGGTCTCAACGACTCTATGTTATTAGCCATTCAAATTGACAGACGTTTACGTGAACGTAAAACTATGAGAGAGGCGGTGTTGACTTTCGAATAAACCTCTGAGCCCATGCAGTGTGATAGGGCTGTTTCTAGGGCTCAACGTCAAGAATTTAGGCAGCAAGTCAAGGTCGGTGATATCCAGGCCCAGGGACTTCGGAACACTGGGTCCTCCATCACACTGGTCAGCCCAGACATTGTCCCACCTGAACACTATTTACCAGGTCGCCAAGTGACCATCTCCTTGGCTGCAGTTCAGCGCTTGGACATCCCTCTAGCCAGTGTGCAGCTGGACTGGGGTACTGACCAGGGAGAGGTCGAAGTGGGACTCATGGATGGCCTCCTCACACCTGTTATTTTGGGGAATGACCTCGAACAAGGGCTGTCCAGCCAATTTGTTACTGTCATCACCCGAAACCATACCAAGAAACACTCTGATGTGGATCCTTCTCCCACCCATCTCGAGGATAACCAACGCTCCAAGCTTCCATCAACTCCCACTGAGTCGACGGCGGTGAGCACACTTGACCAAACTGTTGCCATTGACTGGCGGGAGACAAATCGCAAGGAGTTTAGGAAACCCAACTCACGGACCCCACCCTAGAATTTGCCCGCAGTGTGGCCACTTGATCTGGGGAAACAAATCAGTGGGAGGTGTATAGATGGGAGAATGGACTGCTATATAGGGAAAAGCCCGCATCATGCCCAGAGAATCCCTGGACCTGTGTCCATCAGCTTTTGGTGCCTCAGCAGTATCGGCTCCAACTCCTGCACTTGGCACATGACGTTCCTACAGATGGGCACATGGGTGTGAGAAAGACCCGGGCTCGACTACTGCGTAGTTTCTTTTGGCCAAAGATCGCCAAGAGGTGTAGAAATACCGAGCCACTTGTCTGGTTTGTCAATGAATGAGGGGAGCACCCTGTCGTGCCCCGCTCCAATCCATGCCCTTGATAGGTGAACCCTTCCAGAGGGTTGCCATCAATTTAGTGGGTCATTTAGCTATCCCCAGCCGCAGCAGAAAGAGGTTCTTCCTCACCCTGGTCGACTTTGCCACCTGCTATCCGGAGGCTGCTGCCCTGTCATCCATAGATGCAGAGCATGTGGCTCAAGCTTTACTGGATATTTTTAGTCGAGTAGGGTTTCCACAGGAGGTATTGACCGACCAGGTGACACAGTTCCAAATGAGCTGATTCAGACCCTCTGGGAGAAACATGGTGTCCGCCCCATGCGTACAACCCCCTACCAACCCAAAACTTATGGGCTGTGTGAGCATTTCAATGGAATGCTCAAGCAGATCATTAGCCGGTATGTGGAGACTGAGGGAGGAGACTGAGAGAAAAACCTGCAGCAGCTCCTGTTCACCTACTGGGAGGTGCCACAGGATTCTACTGGGTTCTCTCCTTTTGAATTGCTGTATGGCGGAAAAGTATGAGTGCCATTAGAGTTAGTTAGAGAGAGTTGGGAGGGCACTTTTCCCACCGAAGAGGTTCCCATTCTGGAGTATGTCCAAAAGTTTAGGGAGAAGATGAGGTACCTCATGGCCTTAGCCCATGGGAATTTAGAAATAGCTCAGGAAAGGCAACAACGGTGTTACAACCGTACTGCCAAAGTACGAGAATTTACCTGTTTACAGAAGGTTCTAGTACTAGTACCAGTATGCAAAAACAAGCTGCAAGCCAAGTGGGCAGGTCCATTCACGATCACCAGGAAATGTAGGGAGACTGACTACACTGTGGCTTTGGATCAAGCGGGTGTTCATGAACAGACCTATCATGTTAATAGGCTGAAAGCTTATGAGGAAAGGCCAGTTACCAACCTAGCAGTTTGTTGTCCCCTATTAGATGACCCATATTTGGACCAGATCCTGGACTTATTGGTGGAATCCAAAAGAGGAATGTGGGTAGCGGATGTCCTGTTGGGAGAAAAGCTTGGTCCATCACAGAAGCAACAATTAACTGAACTGCTTGGAACATATGGCTCTCTGTTCACGAGTCAGCCTGGTCGAACCCCCTTGGTCCAGCATCATGTCAACTCAGGGGCAGCCACTACACTCAGACAACCGGCCTACCAGGTGACACCTCCAGTGTTGGCAATGATGAAGGCCGAAGTGGATGACATGTTGAATATGGTGGTCACAGTTCCTTCCCATAGCCCATGGGCAGCAAGTGTAGTGTTGGTGCCCAAGAAAGACAAGAGTACTCGCTTCTGTGTGGACTATAGGTGACTCAATGAGGTCACCGTTACTGACGCGTACCCCATGCCTCGGTGGATGAACTACTAGACAGACTAGGCGGATCTCAGTTCATATCTACCATCGATTTGAGCAAGGGATGCTGGCAGATCCCACTTGCAAAAGAGGCTTAAGAAAAGTCTGTATTCATCACCACTTTTGGCCTATATGAATTTACTAGCATGTCCTTTGGGATGAAGAATCCCCCGGCTACCTTCCAAAGGATGGTGGACCAGTTACTAGAGGGATGTCAGGGATTTGCCCAGGCCTACCTGGATGCAATTGCTATCTTCAGCAATACCTGGGAAGAGCATCTTCAACATGAGTTACAGGTGCTGCAGAGGGTAGCAAAAGCCCAACTTTTGATCCGACCTGACAAGTGCCAAATGGGGATGGCCGAGGTACTATATCTTGGACATCAGGTAGGAAGTGGGTGCATTTGTCCCAAACCTGCAAAAGTAGAGGCCATTACCCAGTGGCCTTGCCCAGCCAACCAAAAACAGGTACGTGCCTTTCTAGGGACCGCAAACTATTATCCAAACGATATGTCCGCAATCTCATCTGGACCCCAGAGTGCGAGTCCGCATTCCTCCAGTTGAAAACCCAGCTAGCCCAAAGCCCAGTCCTGAGTGCTCCTGACTTCTGCTGTCGGTTCATTGTCCAAACAGACACATCGTACACCAGATTGGGAGCTGTACTCAGTCAAGTGGGGGATGATGGTCAGGAACACCCGGTAGCTTTCATTTCCCAGAAACTGTTGGACCAGGAGAAATTATATGCCACAATAGAAAAAGAATGCTTGGCCATAATCTGGGACTTAAAGAAATTGCAGCCCTACTTCTATGGCAAGGAATTAGCAGTCATAGCTGAACATAATCCTTTAAGTTGGCTAAATCAGACTGCTGGGAACAATGGACATTTACTCAGATGGAGTCTGGTCTTACAGTCTTATAATTTTTCTGTCTCCCATAAAAAGGGAAAAGATCATGGAAATGCCGATGGACTGTCCCGACAAGTAGAGATGGATGACTGGAAGCCTATCACGTCTGGTTAATTAAGATGGGGGAGCATTGTGAAGAAACCAGATTGTATCTTAGTTTCCCAGACAACCATGTTTTTGTAACCCAGAAGAATTGACTTTTTATCTGTATATTAGCTTGTGGATTTAAGTGTTTATGTCTGGTGGGTCAAGAAGACATACCTGCATACCATTTAACATACTGTGCAAGCCTGTAATAGTGACTTGTACATAGTGGGTGTTTTTCTGTATTGTGAGCTGATATGCTAATTGTGTATTGTATTCTATTACCAGTTTGTTGACTTCGAAGATAGATAGGGAAAGGCTGTGAGGATGAACTGAAGGACACTGGGTAAATCTAAAAATAGATCACCGGCCTCGGGTATAAAAGATTCTTCTTTTCCTCTGGTTTGTGTCATTCTCCAGGATCTCAGTTGAGGGTACATCGGACCCGGCTGAAAGAACACAGGACTAATCTCGGTTATCTCCCTACGCTTGTTGTTACCTCCTCTCTGTGTGCGTACCGCAGGTGGTGTAGCGACCCCGGGAGCTCTGACATATCATCTACCATTATCCCGGCAAGTCAGCGGAAGGGTGAGACCTTGTAATGTGCACCATCTTGGGGGTAATTGCTGGGAATGTTTTGTTTGCTATAGGGTGTTGTGGTTCAATAAAGTATTGCCACACTGTTTTACCCTAATCCTGCGCTGTCTCTGTAGTATGTTGCCCATGGGGAGATAGAGGGGGCGTTCAATCGTATGAGCCCTAGTCCATGTAGTCTTTCTAAAGGCAGCCAGGCCAGAGGACGAGAGCACCCACTGACCCCGTTTCTCCACACAAACATTTCTTACAAATTTCTAAATTGTTGCTTAGGTGAAGGAGTTTGACAAAGGAAAGCGATGTATGGGAATAGGGTCTTGTGTAGTACCACAAGGAAGCAGCTTTTATTGGGCCATTCATATTTAGTGAAAACGCCTGATAGTGCCCAGACTGAAAATGCCAATATTACTATTCTTAACAAATAAGAGCATTGTGTTTTCTTATTTATTTTCCTTCCCCCTGGCTCAGCCAAACCCTTTAAGTAAATATTTTTTGTGAAATGGATGAATGGAAGTAGTGACGGAAATCTAAATGTTGTAATGAAAGTTATTAAGATGTGCCTCTTTTTGATGGCTGGGTATACTGGGGCATCATTCCTAGTGTGGTGCATGTTTATTGTGCTGGGCAGCCTGCCTATTTTAATATTAAAATATTTTGGATGTCATTAATTGGCTGCGAACTAGACACCTTGCTTCACACATATCCATGTGAATGGCATCCTATTCAATCCCTATTAGTGAAAAATTTTTCTGCTAGGCAGCCACCCCTCCACAAACTTGGTAGGCTTGTGAGTGGCTGCTCTTATCAGCAGGTGGCCCCTGTGCTTCCACAGCCACATAATGGAGTCCGGCTGCATCCTGTGAGTGCATTGTCATCTCACTGTTTTTGGTTAGGCTGTTTTTTCATGGTATGTGTTTTTTGAATTTTTCTATGTTCAGCTATTAAGATGTTGCCATGATAAAAGCAATGATAATTTACTAAAATAAGCAATTGACTGAGGATGGCGAAATAGAAATTAATTTTGTAATGTTACAGTGCTAGTTATCTTCTCCTAGCAATATCTTGTTGACTGTAAGTAGTCGGCTATTTGATACTTTGATGATCGTATCCCTGGGTAGAATTTGATCCCTTTGTTCATATTAACAAAATGTTATTTATGAAGTGTGTGGCACTGGAAGCTGGAGAACTAAAATACAGAACGCACATAAAACCAGAACACAATGAAGAGATGTTTGAAATACTCTTGAAGAATGACTAAATTGACTGCTCATGAATCTTGCCCTAATCTACAATGCTAAACATTGCGTTTTTCTCTCAAATTGTCTCTTTCAAGTAAGGCGGCATTCTTTCCTGTTTCTGTAGTTATATTTTGAAACTGCATATGTATGTGCATATTTTACATATAAAATAAATAATATGCATGCCTCCTTTCAAATGTATTTCATCAGCATAGAAACAAAGCGTGTCTGTAGCAAGGCCAAAGATGTGCTGTGGTTGCAAAATGCGTACAGACAAGAGTTAGAAGCCTCTGAGGAGTCATCATTTCCAATGCCAGAAAGTATGGCATTAACCCATCATTTACAAAATAAAAACCTGGTGCCGATTGTGGAAATTTTCAGGTCATTATTTCTGTAGGAATTTGTACTGCTTCTGTAGACATCATTTTAATTAGGTTTGAGCTAAGCTCATGAGAGATGTTATGTCAGTCAATCTGAAATATCTTTTCTTCGAAAAGTCACGTATGCTGAAAATGTGAAAATGTCAAAGATCTATGCTGTTTGAGCATCCGTAATAAAGTATCAGCCAAATATTAACTTCAAAACAGCTTGTTCTTTGTTTTATGGAACTTTGTTGATTTTGTTTCAGATCATCTAAAGAGTTTAAGGCGACCATCTTGAATTGTTCTTTCAATGTGCAATTTCCATGATCACATACTTTACATATATAGTTATTGGGCTTTGTTGCTGTATTTTTGCACACATAAGTGATGTTCTTAACAGGTAAGAATAAGAGATGCGTGAGTACTAAAATGCACGGATGCAATTCCTAATGTTCAGGAGTTCGTTTCGAGAAGCGAGTATAAAGGGAGCCAATGGGAAATCCAAGCATTTTTCTGTCAGATGCTACAAGGAGGTCTGGTGGGGCAATGAAAATGTTGAAATGTATGGAAAAAGTGCTGAATGAAAGGAGAACAGCATGGGGAAGACCTCTGGAAGCATCTCTGATTCTCAGATCGCTGCTGAGATCAAACATGTCACATTTTACTCCACTTTAAGGACTGACAATAAAACATTCAGGCTAAGTTCACACGTTGCGGAATTGCCGCGGAAATTTCCGCGGCAATCCCGCACTTCTCCCGTGGGAAATACGCATTTTTTTGTATGCGTATTCCCGCCAGAAACTAGCGTTTTGCAAGCGTAATTAGCTTGCAGAATGCTAGCGTTTTCCTAGCGATCTGTAGTATCGCTTGGAAAACTGATTGACAGGTTGGTCACATGATTAAAACATAGTGTTTGACACGTGTGACCAACTTTTTAGTATTGATGCTGCCTGTGCCGCATCAATAGTAAAAAGATCTAATGTAAAAATAATAAAAAAAATAATAAATAATGATATTCTCACCTTCCGGCGGCCCCCGCAGCCTTCCCGCCTTCAGCGACGCTCCCGGCAACTCCCGATCCCAGGAGTCCTTTGCGACAAATCACCCCGATGACGTAGCATCATGTGAGACCGCTACGCCATCTGGGTGATTCTCGCAAAGGACTCTTGGGACCGGGAGTTGCCGGGAGCGTCGCTGAAGTCGGGAAAGCTGCGGGGGCCGCCGGAAGGTGAGAATATCATTATTTATTATTTTATTGTTGTTTTACCAGGGATATGGTACCCAGGGTCTGGAGGAGAGTCTCCTCTCCTCCAGACCCTGGGTACCATCCGCACATGAACCGCTTACATTCCGCAAAATTAATGAACATGTTGCTATTTTTTCCGCAAAGCGTTTTTTTCGCGGAAAAAAACAACATGTGGCCAAAACATGCGGAATCAATTAACATGTATAGGATGCTTAATGCTTGCGGTTTTTTTTCACGTTTTTACCGCGGAAAATCGCGGAAAAAACGCGAAAAAAAGGCAAATATTCCTGAACGTGTGCACTTAGCCTCAAAATTAACGAGAAATCTGAGTTTGCAGGAAAAAAAATGTCAAGACATTCTTTCCTGTATAATGACTTGTATATAAGGAAACATTTTCAAAAGGATTTTAAAAATAAATAATTTAAGTAAACTAAAATTGCAATTTTTATAAAAAAAATGGGAAATTTCAGTGAAATTTATGAATGAAGCAAGAACTGCCAAAAATGTGATGGAAGAGGACCTCAGATAAACCCTGTATTATAAAGGAGAGCCTTATGCACATTCTGTTCAAATTATCATGTGCTGGTACTCGTAGGCTCATTAAGGCTATGGACTAAGTGAAGGCACCAACTGTAGTACCTCATTCAAATAATGTGAACAAAGTGTAGTTGTGGTACTCTTACACTCATAAAAGTTCTGAACAGTGCAAAGCCTGCTAAAAATTACAATTTTTAAAAACTCTTTGAAAACTTTCCCCTTCTGATAAAAAATACCCAGTCATCAGGGCATGGACGCTGGGAAGGTGTCATGAAATTGGCACAGGCCTTTGACATTGTGCTACTGACTCTGCTGTACCTGGTCTGTGTCTCCCTCACCTCTCCTCCTTGTTTGATCAAGGAAGCTTTCTCGCTGCTGTTAGCGTTGTCTGATGGGAATTTTGCAAACATATTTTCCACAATAGCATTCTGCTATAGCACCATTTTAGTAGATCCAGTACTCTGTTTTGAATGTAATGTGAGGGTCATGGGAAAGGCATTTTAGTAGATCCAGTACTCTGTTTTGAATGTAACGTGAGGGTCACAGGAAAGGCATTTTAGTAGATCCAGCACTCTGTTTTGAATGTAAAGTGAGGTTCACGGGAAAGGCAGTGGTACAAAAAGTCTGCCATATGTGCCAAGGTCCCTACAGCCAACACTTCCTTGTCTACACCATGATGACTACTCTCCATCTCCTCTTCCTCCTCATTCCCCGCCTCAGCCAATCCATGTAGCAGAGATGGGTGAAGCATGTGTGGGTAAGGGCATCTGTTACACTATCAGTCAGCTCCTGCTTCTCCTCCTTCTCTGCCTCCCCTTGGTCATTGTTACCCAATCCGTGTTGAGCAGATGAGATGAGGTTGGGCTGGGTATTATGTTTCCTTCTCATGTCTTTCTCTATCTCCATCTGGTCCACAAGCAAAGCTTCATGTTTAATTGTTAGCAGTGACTGTTTAATTAGGCACTGATGACGATGTCGTCATAGCTCACCATCCTTGTGGAGTCCTCATAATCTTGGGCAAGTATGTCTGACATTTGTGCAGTTACAAATGTCAGACATCCATGCCCACTCTTTAGTTGCTGTGTGCAGAGGATGACCAGAATACCTATGGGCGTGTTGGTGTTGGAGCTGGTATTACACAACTGGCCTCTGCTGCTCACAAAGCTTTGCCAGAATCTGCAGTGTGGCCAGGAGTTGATTAAGGGTAGCCAGGGCCCCGGGTTGTACAGACTCTGTGGGCCCCCCGGTCATGTGATGGGGTCATGCGACAGGGTCATCATATACCTGAAACAGATTATTCCAGGCGCCTCCACCCCTCGAACTGTCCACAGTCCCACCGCTTTCTCTTGGAAAAACTCCACTTCTCACCTATCACACATTAACAGTTCCCATAACCAGATCACATACATAGCCAGAAGCTTTTGTTTAGGCCAAAAGATTTTTTAAGCCGCCACCACAACACGGTAGACACTTTTGGCAGGGCCCTACGCGACTGTAACCTATTAAATATTTGTTAAAATATCCAATACAATTTAGATATATTTTTATTTATTTTTTCAATTTTTAAAATGACCAATAATATCACATACTGATAGGGTCTGCGGAACGCACCAAATATATGATGTGGAGAGGTGCGTTCGCAGCCCGGGGTCCACCGTGCAGGCGGAGCCTGCTGCTAGTAAAATGGCGCAAGAAGCGAACTCTGTTATCCCGCAGAGTCGCAAAAATAAACGCCGTAACGCGCTGTGGCAATATGTGCAAACTCTGTTAATCCACAGAGCCGCTAGAAGGAGTGCCACAGCGCTATATGGCGATGTGTGCGAACTCACTTAACACAACTGATTCACAAAATAAACATGCTAGGGCGCTGTCTAGCATTGAAAGCGAACCCTGTTACGTCACAGAGCCGCTGAGACAAAATTCTGTGTCCTGTCAGGCACCCAGGTACACAGTTAACTGCTAAGCGAACATAGAACGTGATCATGCGCTAATGTCCTCGCGGGAGTCACCCGCAATCAATGGCGTCTGAGCGCCAGACCCTGAATATGGCAATCAAACTCCTCACCGGTTATGCCGGTAATCTAGGGCATCTAGGACACCGACCCTGACCAGCTAGCATACCAAACTCCTCACTGATTAAGTCGGTATTCTAGGGGCTTATTTCAGCCGGGCCCTAACCACACACACGCATGACCACACTGGCGCATAGCATATAAAGATTGATACTAGCGCATGGCGGCCCAGCCATGCTACCCTTTTATAGTAACAGCTACAGGACCCGCCAGAAACAAGGACCATTGAAACTTGTTCCAGAACACCAGTAGTCACAGGACCTTCCTGGCGGACCAATAGGAGCTGCTGCAGTACCTGAGCATGTGACCCCTGATCTCCAATGAGAGATCTCACTCTGGGCATGCTCAGAAGGGGAAAACAAGGACTTTGTCCAAAAGACGTCTGCTCGCCGCTAACCAGTACTGGCCACAATAGCAGAGCCTGGAGGAGCAGCAGTAATCCTCTGCACACTGTTAGACTGGGTGAGACGCTAGGACCGATGTCTAAGCTGAGCAGGCTCCACTGCGGACGGAGATGAATGGGAGACCGCAGCGGGACTGGTTCGAGACTCCCCCTGTGCAGCAGTGGGAATTCAAACTCCAACACATACAAGGAACAAATACCGCTAAACCATGTCCAGACCACATATTACCACCACAGTGATCAAATAATATCACATGCAAGGAACAAATACCACAACACCATGACCAGACCACATATTACCACCACAAAGGGACAAAATAGCACATGCAAGGGATAAATACCGCAACACCAGGTCCAGACCACATAGTGACTGAATACTACAATACTGATCAGTAATAAAAAAAAACCACAATACTATCACCATAAGTGCCATTATACACAGGAGATCTGTACTTAGTATGCAGTGTCTGTGTACAGATAATACAGTGATCATGGTGACATTATACACAGGAGCTCTGTATATAATGTATAATGTAAATGTAATAAGTGATCACTGGTGACATTGTACACAGGCCTGCTGTATACAGTGTATGGGGTCAGGGTACATGTAACACACTGACTCACCAGTGAAGTCCTTCATCTTTGTTTTTCATCTTTCATCCAGCACAGACCGCCATCACTTCTTCCAGCCAGGGCTCATCTCTG
This sequence comes from Oophaga pumilio, assembly GCA_009801035.1. Lineage (NCBI taxonomy): Eukaryota > Metazoa > Chordata > Amphibia > Anura > Dendrobatidae > Oophaga > Oophaga pumilio. Next base: position 41,538 of record VIAB01017496.1, on the reverse strand, counting down.
CAGTAAATAACACAGTTATCTCGAGCTCTGCTTGCAGAACACATTACTTAATTTTTCCCAACTTCTACATTAGACCACATGAAGAAAAAAGGTGACATAGTATCACTCTACACAGTAACAGGACCTCCTCCCATTTAAAACAGTATTCTCAAAAAATAAAATAAATACATTACTGCAGTAATAATATCCCTTAATTAGCCCCTATGGTAATAATATTCCCCATCCTGGCCCCCATGTGTCTCATTCCTGGCTTCAGCCATATGTTATCCCATCCCGCCCTCATGAGTATCCATTCTGCCCCATATGATCTCCCCATCTGTCTCCATCGTATCCATCCTGCACGATCTGTCTCCAACCCTGCCCCATCTGTCTTCAATCCTGCCCTCAGTGTCTCCAATCCTGCCCCCATGTCTTTCATCCTGCCTTGTGTCTCCAATCATGCCCCGTATCTCCATTCTGCCCCGTGCCTCCAATCATGCCCGTATCACCATTCTGCCCCTATGTCTCCAATCATGCCCCCATGTCTGCAATCCTGCCCCGTGTCTCCAATCATGCCCTGTGTCTCCATTCTGCCCCATCTGTCTCCAATCCTGCCCCATATGTCTCCAATCCTGCCCCCAGTGTCTCTAGTCATGCCCCCAGTGTCTCCAGTCATGCCCCCATGTCTTTCATCCTGCCCCCTGTGTCTCCAATCATGCCCCGTATCTCCATTCTGCCCCCTGTGTCTTGCATTCTACCCACATGTCCAGCATTCTGCCACGTGTCCAGCATTCTGCCCCAATGTCCAGCATTCAGCCTCCCGTGTCCAGCATTCTGCCCCCCGTGTCCAGCATTCTGCCCCATGTCCATTCTACCCCATGTCTTGCATTCTTCCCCCATGTCCATTCTGCCCCCATGTCTCACAGTCCGCCCCGGGCCCCCAGATCGCCTCTCTCAATAAAAAAAAAAAAACCAAGTTCTTCTTACCTGGCCGCGTTCCAGCGGTGAAGCTCCCTCCACGCAGCTGAAGCGCGCACTCGCCGGTGACTGACAATGACATCATATGATGGCGACGTGCGTGCTGTGGCTGACGTCAGCTGCCAGTCTCCGATTGGCTTAACTATTGACGTGTGGGCGCGGGCCCGCACGTCAATAGCGTTAACCTGCCGCAGATGAGCAGATGAGACGGGGCCTGATGCGGGCCCCTCTGCCCAACCGGGCCCTATATGCCAGTCAGGGCAGTAATGCCCTGATGGCGTCCCTGAGGTGGGCCCCCCACACCACTGGGCCCTGGGCTACCTGCCAGATTGACCTTATTATAATCCGCCACTGAGTGTGGCGTTCCAGCGCATGATGAGGTGACATCTCACACCAGTCAGTAAGCTGGCACTTGCATGACTGCTGCAGCACTGCCAGAGCAGCGGCAGATATAGCTGACTTGTGGAAATGATCACACATGACCATGTCTGGTTGGAGGTTCAGCAATGAGAGCCACAGATCTGTCTGGTCTGTTATTCCTTTCTGTGCCATGGTGTGCAGTTTAGCTCCTAGACAAATTAGCTTTAGCAGAGCAAGTTGCTGTTTCGCTGATGCAGTGCTGCAGAGCTTCCAACTGATGTGGATGACGTGCTGTGAGATAGCATGTCAGAGATGGAAGATGAGGAGCAGCACGAGGGGGTGCAGTAATTGGTGTAGGAGGTGGAGGACACCCTGACAGACATAGGGCCATCATTCCTCTACATCGGTAACACATATGCCGTGCCAGGGTGGGACTCGGTCCTGGCCTACACGATGTTCACCCAGTGTGCCATCAGTGAAATATAGCATCCCTAGCCTCAAACACTTGTTCATGTGTTGGTCGTTAAGTGGACAATCCAAGTAATCGCTTTGGTAATAACACGGGTGATGTTCTTGGACACGTGTTGGTACAAGGCAGGAGTTGCCTTTGTGGCTGGGGACAGAGTACTGAGGGACCACATTCTGTTTTTTATTTCAAACCAACAAAATTGCACAACCCAACCCAGTTTTATAGTATATATGACAATAGAGAAAATTAAAGACAGAAACATAATGATTAAACACCCTGCAGTAAATAAATAAATAGCATAGTGCATGAAAATAATATATGGTACTTAGTTAGCATGTTTTTGATTAAAAAAAGCAAAAGCCATCCCACCTCATCACGGTGACTGTAATTGGAACAATCCTAACTCTAATATTAAAAATCTTTCTGTTTGTAAGACATGTACAGGTCCTTCTCAAAAAATTAGCATATAGTGCTA
>VIAB01017495.1:21740-32671 GCA_009801035.1 Oophaga pumilio | reverse complement strand
CATTCATCAGAACTGTCAGTAAAATTGTCTGCATTGCTTATAGCAACCAATCAGAGCTCAGCTTTCATTCTACCAGAACAACCTATCAGAGTGCTCAGCTCTCACTTACCAGAGCAACCAATACAGCTCAGATTTCACTTACTAGAGCAACCAATCAGAACTCAGCTTTCATTCACCACAGCAACCAGTGCTGATTTTTTTTTTACCTCAGCTACCAATTAAAACTCTGCTTCATTATACCAGAACAACCAATCATAGCCCAGATTTACCATAGCAACCAGCATTTTACCTCAGCAACCAACCAGAGCTCAGCTTTCATTTTACCTCAGCAGAGTAAGAGATGTATGAGGCCTTCGTGTCTTCCTGTCAGCCGGGCTGTTCTAGGTTAAGGACAGTGGTGTCGTGTGTGAGTACAGCATGGTGTCTTGTGGTAGTGGGGGCGATGTACACACAGGAGCAATCACAGAAACGCACTACGGCTCTGCTGGTTAATTTCTGGAGCTACCGTCTCCCAGCAGCGTACATGGCAGAAATGGTGTACCACAGACAGGATCCGAAAGTTGCCGGGCAAGTGCCACCTGGTGGCAGATAGAGGGCGTCAAAGATCTCTTCCTCTGCCAGAGTTTCCCTTTATCTCCGGCACATGGCACCACTTAGGAACAGATGGGAAAGAAACGTTCTTTGCTTTTATTGTGCCGGGATTCCCAGTGTAACATTTGGATGGGACAGAAGGAATGCGGGGGCCACGGCATGGACAATTTTTGTTCCCATATCTGACCTTTTACCTCTCCGGTCAGGGGCGGCAGCTGTGCCAGCCGAGCGATGGTAATGGGGGCGATGGCTAGTTTATATCTACTGGTCCTGGAAAGAGAGAAGACGCAGGGAAAGACCTGGTCTGTGTCGTCTACCTGCTGACAATACAGAGGAGCTCGGGATGCCACTCGTGTGTATGAGGTGGGCACCGTGCCATCTCCAGTTTCTGTGCCATCCTACTATTGGCTAGATGCATGTATCCTGCAATATTCAGAAACCAGAAATAACTGTGTGACGCTCCCTGTAAGCAAAACGAAAACAGAGGGCACCACCAGATAACCGGGATCAGCCTGTACCTTGTCTAGAACAGAGATCAGGAAAGAGAAGAGAAAGAAACGCGCCATGTACACATCACCAAAAATAGTTATCCTTTATTGGTACAAATGAGACATAAGTTGAAAAACAATTAAAAGTAAAAAAATGACAAAAACATAAATCCACAATAGGGCTGTAAACCAAACAACACGTGACACACCCACTAATAACTAAATATTGTATATAGTAACTAGTGATGAGCGAGCGTGCTTTGATCAGGCGTTATTCGAGCATGCTCGGGTGCTAACCGAGTGTCTTGGGCGTGCTCGAAAAATATTTTCAAGTCCCCGCGCCTGCAAATATAGCAGCTGTTAGGCAATCCCTGAATGTGTTGGGCCTGTAGAACAGACATGCAGGCGTGGGGACTCAAACATATTTTTCGAGCACGCCCAAGACACTCGGTTAGCACACAAGCATGCTGAGATAACACCTTATTCGAGCACGTTTGCTCCTCACTAATAGTAACATGTTACAATAAGGTAATTAGGACCATACTAAAAAGGTAAGAATATATGATCAGCGCCTCTGTATAGAATGGTCGTTAGACAGATTTCATATGTGCAAAAAATGCCCATATATATTGCAATCTTCAATGATGAATTTTCCTTAGTAATGTTATAATATAAACCAACCTCGTGACTCGTCCAAATGAAAAAAATCAACATTACCCTTAGCATGGTCCTAATTACCTTATACACAATATTTATTTATTAGTGAGTGTGTCGTGTTATTTGGTTTTGTGTGGATTTACATTTTAGTCATTTTTTACTTTTGTTTTTAAACTTGTTTTGGCTCATTTGTACCAATAAAGGATAATTATTTTTGGTGATCCCTTTGTACATGGCATGTTTCTTTGTCTTCACTTTCCTGGTCCCTGTAGGCAAAACTGCTACAAGATGCACATTATTTTGCAATGCCCAGTTGTTGGTGCCAACGTTACCAAGAGTACGTCACCACAGATGCCCCTTGTCTACCCACAGATGTGAGCACAACTGCCCCTGGCACCAGATGCCTCATATATACCAGAGCAGATGCCCTCGTGTTAACTACAGATGCCCCCAATATTCCAGCCCCTTTATGTCCCTCATATCCTCGACAGTGCCAACCACAGATCTCCTAGTCCGCCTACCACATTTCCTACATTTGTCAACCACAAATGTCTTCAAGAGCGCCATACACAGTCATCTATTGTCACATGTGTCACATTTTTAACCAGGCCATAATTTCAACAACAGATGTCCTTATATATAAGATCTTTGAATCACATCATAGTGCCAGTAACAATTGCCCCCAAGCATTTATAGCAAATACATCCCAACAATAAGCACATTTACCTCCTTTTGCCAGCCACAGATGCCCTCAGTAGTGCCATGCACAGACATCCACTATGTTATCACATCTGACCCAACTCCAACTATAGATGATCTCCATAGTATATGTCAGCCATGTTTCAACACCCATTTTCTGGACATGGGTATACTGTGGGGTCTGTGGTTGGCAATATAGGGGAAATCTACCAGTGGTAAATCTTAAAGGTTGTGTGCCCTAATTCAAAATCTCCAATAAGCCCCTGAACTATGAAGGTTCTCTAATTGTATTGGTTTCCTCACATGGGCTAAAGGGACCTTTTATGCCCCCTCAGCACAACTGCAGCCCTACACCCGCTACAGTTACACCCATGGTGCCTACAATAGATGCCCTTATATACCAGAACTTTAAATCTCAGTTGATCGCTCTAGGAAACATGGTACACTCTCTCAGTAATGGCGCCCATATTGGTTGTCATCCAGCTTCCTCTCACTAGGATGACAACTCATGGGCTTCCATGTGCTAGAGATGATCCATGAACAGCACAGAAGTGTAGGACATATTTGGATATTTTTCCAGAGATCTCCCTTTAATGACAGACTTTTTCCGCAGATACCCGGTTCCCAGCCCTGGCGGATGAGATTTTTTTTGTGAAGTGCGGGGGAAGCTTGTATTCACCTTGACACAGCTGAGATTCAGTGTGAGAAGCAGCAAATGGGATCTGGCGCTGGAATTCCCAGAATTTCAGAGAGAGGTGAGATATTTGCAATGGACATACACTCCTGATGGTGGCAGCTGATGCTCTGACTCCGCACCAGCAGCACATGCCTACAACCCATACATGTGAGTGATACTCCCCTAGTGTCACTGCTAGAATCGTAAGCTTTTACGGAGACAGACCAAAAGTTAATTTTTCACATTTTCTGTCCACTTCCCTTTAAAAAAAAAATAATATGACCTCCTGATAAGCTGTAACAAGTCCTGCACCAGGAATTAGGATGGTTCCTGCCTATGTATGCGAAGAAGCCAAATGAAAAACAATTATATATACGGTATATATAATAAATATATATATATATATATAAACACAACGTGGTAGAGAATTGCAGAAATTTTTATTCGGAGTATCATATCAACTCAACATTTATGACCTTTGCTTCTCCCCCATGCGTTTGTTTGTTTTAATGCAATAAGTGGAGATTGGCCTCTCCTAACTCATGAAATATTACAACTGGCATCACATTGTCAAGTGTAAACATCTATTAAAGGGACACTACACTGAATTGCATTCAACTGCACAGGACGTGTGTGTGTGTGTGTGTGTGGGAGGGGGGTAATCTATTGCTTTCTGTTATCAGCTATTTCAAGCTGAGGAGAGGCTGGAGTAGTGTTCTTCAATGGGAGGAGTATAATGTAATTTTTTTCTCTTCTAGTGAAATAAATTTTGATGACTAATTGATTCATTTTTTTTTTTACTTATTATGTGTAAGCTTCTTAAGGCTTCCTTTACACTTGCCATGTTTTTGCGGGCCGTTTTTGCTGCCCCAATAGATTTTTATGGGGCCACAAAAATTAGTCGGCGCGCCGTATGGCCGTGAGGGCCATATTTACGGCCGTGAAAAACTATCGAGCCTTACGGACACGGCCCCCATTGAAATCAATGGGGCCGCAAAAACAACGGAAGCTTGCCCAGTCTGTTGATTTTGCAGTACACCGTGAAGACCGTGAGAATATTTTTGCGGCAGACCGTGAAAATTACGGCAATACAGCCCGCAAAAAACACGGCACGTGTAAAAGAAGCCTAAGAATTGCCCTCACTGCTTATAAGGAAAGAAGTTTTCTTGAACGGAGAAATAGTCGAAGGCCATTTTGACCGTATAATAGAGTTGAGGAGACTCATTATTGCTGATTTCTGGCCTTGAACCACTACGTAGAAATTCTATAGAAAGCTCAAATCTGTTGGAAAGGCACTGAAGTCCTTCAAAACCAAAATGCAATCCTCACCCAGTCTCATCTCAGGGAAGTCTGAAATCAGAAAAATCACCCCAAGTTACACCTATATATAAATGCTATGTGTCCATGTACCTCGGGCAGAGATACCCTTTAATGATCCTCTGTGGTCTGCTCTACCGTCCCCCAAATCATTAACAAAAAAAAACCATACACAATTAACATTTTTATTTCTTTGTATTTATTTTGTTTTACATATAAAAGCTGGTAATACTGCCGAACATACAAGAAACGTATATATGAAAGTCAGTCACAAGCGCCATAAAAGGGTTCAACATCTATCCTACAAACCAAGCTCAATCAGGTGCACCTTACCCCGAGCCACCCCTATAAAGGGAACTATTATTACACAGAAATAAAAGTTGTGTAAGGAGCGATGGCTTAGTAGTCCTGCTGCTCCCCGCCAAAGGGATACCAGCTCTATTCACACCAACCATACCTGTCCATAAATTGCTATTCATTGGTTATCGGTGGGGTAATATGGGCGGGCTTATGCTAATTGGCGTCCCATTAAATAGTACAAATATGTAAATTACGTTTAACCCTGAAATGGGGAACACAATGAAAACCATCAGTGTATGAATGATAAGTAATGACATACAAAAAAAAAATTATATAGATGGGAATGGACTAGAACAAAAAACACAAAAAGCACACACACACAAAGTGTAAACTGCTACCGGCAAGCAAATATTGCTTAGTGAATGATGCGTCACAAAAAGTTACAATTTATGACATAATGCAGGCAGTGATATCCACCCTCCTCCACCCTTCCTTAAGGCAAAAATTCCCTGCTACCTCTACCTTATGCCGTGGTTACAAGTTGCAAAAATATCTGCAGCCCTGTGTGGAGCATTTGGCAGGCAGCAATATTGCTTGCATGGGGACTTGATCACTCTTGAAAGTTATGACCACCACTCATATCTCTGTGCTGCATCTCTATAAAAGTAGGCTAATCATTTCTCTGCTCCCTTAAAAGGGGTTTTGATGATTAATAATATTTTTAGCTAAAGATTTAACCAGGTTCCTTTAACGAAATTAATACACTTACCCATAAGTTTGTCAGAAAAATGTTACCCCTCAACCTCCTTCCAATGATGAGAACACTTCATCTAGTATGGAATTAGAGCCATCAAACACTGTAGTCACATGAAAGATAAGGTCATGTGATACATGGGGCCAGGGTTCACACTGGAAACTGTTACATCATATATGTAATTAAAGGGTTTTATTGGTGAGGGCCAGGGGTAAACATTTAGGTAGGAGTTCTTGTTTAGGAGGGGGTATAGCTGATCCTGGTAAAGCCCTTTAACAAATTCTTTCTTTCACCTCAGTCTTTAATAAGGTCACAACCTCTAAATACTTTAATTGACTGGGATCTCTGAAGTCACTGAATCCTTGAGCATTCATTGGCTATGTTATCTGTGAAGCCATGGGTTCCTATATACATAGGTAACAAAGCCCTATAGGACCGCTGTCACACAACGCAGTTGCGTCGTTTTTTTGGGAGAAGGGAGGGATTAAAATGATTTGGAAGGCCATGCCTGACTACACAATGTATGGGTTTTACACAATTTTTTGTAAAAATTTGTATTTTTTTGTACTTTTGCTATCAGTAAAACAAATACTTCTTTGGTTGCTCCTTGGCCAAGGCATGGCCGTAAGTTTGTCTCTAAAGCGTCACCCTACAGTGAATATCCACTACCTGGTTCAGAGGGGCAAACAAACGAATTAGTTTAAAAAAGCAGCAAGTTGTCAAAATTTAATTTTTTTTTAAAGTGCCGTTCTGATAAACTACTGTACTAAATGGTAGTTTATAATTCCCTTATATTTGGGAAAAGACCACCAATGAGACCATACAATAACTGGTTCCTCTCCAACAATGACCACAGAATGGTTCATCTGGAAAGACAGTGGGTAAAATAATCTAGAACGTAGATTAAGCCTCAGTAATCTATGAGTTATCCCCAGCAGACCCATTCTCAAGTTAATGGTAGTCAATGAAGTTCTCAAGATCTTCATGTTTTCTCATTTCATGCCCAAAAATTGATTTTGAGTGAAGTCCTGTTACTAGATGGTCTTAGGTTTACCACCAATGTTTGACTACTCTAATGGTATAGGCGTCAGGTCTATGACGTTCACCTTGCCTACCTAATTCGGTCCGTCTGGGTCTTTTCATGATACATCTTAAGTCATGATCAACAAGGTCTCTGTGTTGATAATGGTCGTCAATCGAACTAATCCTCTTATCTACACTATATTTATCTAACATTTCCCAGGCACTTATGGGAGACCACATTATCGTGAGATCTCTTCCTGGGCTGAAGTCGGAAGACCGCTTACAATGTTCTCAAGGGTCAGACGGTCAATACCACCACGGCTCTCGACATCAGATTCCGAGAACCTGGCAAGGCCGTGTCTTGGTGGATGTCTGCAGTTTATTATGTAATAATACTGCTCCGCTGTAGTCCACACAGTCAAACTATACAGATACCTTGAATTCCCCCATGACCGGAAGTCCTCTAAAATCTAATTGTGCTGCACTTTTACAGCTAATGTATCTTTTCGTCCATAAGTGGAGCAAATCTGCCTCTCTACCGTTGCTAAGCCCGCGACAAACGCCACTCTTCTGCTTGATGACATTTTCTCAAGAGAGTCAATGTTAAAGTTGTGCATCACTAAACTGCGTGATACACCGTCCACTATATCACCACCCAGTTTTGGGTGGTCAGACCCTGTAAGTTGGTAATATTTTGAAGGATGGGGGAACCATTTTTTTTTTCATGGCCACCACCCTTATAAGTCTGAAAGAAAAAAGCCATTCTGGGCTGCTCAGTCTGTAAATTTGTGGATATCATTGTGTAATCGGTAATGGGGGTAAGATAGCTCGCTGTGATAGGGGCAGTTTTGGTGACACCTGCACTTTTCAATCCACATCATGCTTTTCTGGAAAGTGTCTCCATCATCACAACGGAAGCGGACCCTCATGGTTCTGGTCTTGGATGGGGTGCAGCACCGGCCGTCTGTGCAGGAGCCGCAGTAATTTGGCTTGTACCTCCGCACACTGTTGCATCCAGCATAGGTGAAATGCATCGCCTGCTTGGCCTTCTTAGTTCTGGTGCATTTCTTGCCACTCTAAATGGAAAAAAGGCACCAAGTTACAAAAGAATCTAAACATCAACCAACATACTATTTGTATAGACCCTAAACTTGTCTCCTAGAAAGCCCAGACGACTAAAAATTTTTTGGTGTATGGGATGCAGAACTCACATGAACATCAATATAAAATGTTGATGGTCAAATTCAAAGCCATGGGCCCAAACAGTCAGATCAATGGGCAACTTAATTACCCTGAAATCAGGTAAGAAGAAATTTTCCCTACTCCTTTTTATAGGCTGAATTTACAGGTCCATAAAGTACTCCTTCGGACAAATCATTCAGTTATTGTCTTGGGTTACGAGTCAAAAAAAAATGGCAAATCAAGAAGGCTGTAATCCCAGCTTTGTGCTCTAAGCTCCCAGTTGCCCAAGCTGGTCCTCAAATTTTCCCTGCCTGTAACACAGTACTGTACCACTCCAATGAAGATAAATGCAATAGTTTACCTTGGGTTTGGATGGTAAAGGGTCTTTGCAGGGTCGGATTTGACACAAGCGTGTCTCTTTCATGAGCTTGCATTGAGGGTTATCGTTGGTTATCCTTGCAGAAAGTCCAATGCCACAAGATTTGGAGCACTGTGACCATTCAGTGGTTTGAATGGCACAACTGGAACGATCTGGCTGAGGATGAGGACCCAGACCTGCAAACATCAAAATTAAAAAAAAAAAAATTATGAAAAGTCATCCCGATAGAAAGTTCTTTCTACACAGATATTTGATCACTTCTCTAAACAAGTGAATGCAAAACACGTCAGCCATGAGAAGTTGTCCAATAGGAATCATGAGTCCAAGCATTTTATTGAACCACATGACCATTTAGAATATGGAAAAAAAAAAAAGAACACAGCGTCCACCATAATTGACAATAGCAGATGCAAAGCTGATTCCATAACTACTAAAGAGATTCCCTTCCACTTACCAGTCTCCACTTTGAATCCATTTCGGACCAAAGTAATGAGCTCGTTGCTGGATACGGGTTCCACATCCTCCTGGTCTAAATTTTCTTCAGACGACTTCAAAATATCATCTAAGTCTCCCATAGTGGTGTCACCAGAGTCTTCTGAGATGTGGTTGCTATCACACATCCACTCCTCACAACACTGTCCAGGGACCTTGACAAGTCTTGGATTAATGCAGTCAGCACTAGGCAAGGCCATCTCCTGAGGACACAGAGGCATACATCCCACCACTCCATCCATGCAAGAGCACTGATGCTTGCAGTTGGGTTGAAAGTTCTCCCCGTTCTGATAGATTTGCCCGAAGAATTCACAAGGTCGACCCTCAGACTTTGCTGCACAGAAGATAAAAATATTGATATTAGAACAGAATTGACTTCAAATACTGGAAAGAAGACTGGATAAGCAATAATATTAGTGAACATTTGTGCCTCCTTAGTCAGTATGAGCTGCACTGTGACCAATATGGCTAGACCTAGTTTTAAAGATGGATACTTTGGCGCTTCCTTTAGTAACATCCTTCCAAAAAACTTAGGCATCTACTCTTCAAGTGCCTATACATATGAGAGAAGAGCCTCAAGAAATTTGGCAGAACCAGCAGACTAACTTAGGTATATTCGGGGGCCTCCCAACTTTTCTCTGATGGATAATATCAGGAGAAGATAGATCAGTTTTGATTTCTACACCCAATTCTCAGGCAAAATGAGTTGCTGTCTAACTCTTCGCTTCCTATTGAGAGTATGTGGGGTGGGTGGGGATGTTAAGATTGATATCAGCAGTCGGAACAGGAGTCTAGAGGTACCTCATCAATGGGCGTCAGATTTCTGGCACTTCCATGATTAGCTGACCGAAGCATCATGGCACTCAAGCAAGCACCATATCTCCTTCATAGCACTGTACAGCTGATTGGTATGGGTGCCAGAAGTTAGACCTCCACCGGTCAGAAATTGAGGGTCTATCCTAATGAAAGCCCACTTTAAATTAATTTGGTCACCCTGAAGAGTGGCTTGAACCCTTTGTTTAATTAGTAATTCGGGTATGACTTCATAAAAGCAACCCTCCTACTAAAATGTCCATAAAACTGTCCTGGAATTTTTTCAAGGTGGACATCAAATAAACATCCCAAGTTAAAAAAACAAAACAAAAACGAAACCAAAACAACTTTTAAATATTTTAGGCATGTCCCTTTAAGACTACCGAAGTACCAGAATTACTTGGAAGTCACCACGGGTCACACGGTTACGATCTGCCAGCCTCGTAATGTGATCCGCAGTAAACTTCTACTCCCACAAGAACATTTTGTCAAATCAATATACGCCTCTTGGACACACCACGCTCGTTAGAGGTGACATAAAATGGGTCCGTAGTACCAGCAGATCAGAATTACTCGCCAAGTGTTTACAGTTCCCGGGTGGGTTATCTGCAGACAGGCAGACTATAGTTGGCGCGACGTCTTGCCAGGTGCGGTGTTGACTTAAATCATATTTGCTTTTCAAAAAAACAACCCTGCCGACAGCCGTACAGAGGCCAAATATCAACCCATTGCCTGGCGGACATCGCGCTCATCTTCTGCTAATGAGTTCTGATAGGTAAGGGAGAGAGGTGCAAGTATAAATGCAATTACACCCCAATCTGGGTCACCAGCCAAGCTGAAATAAGGAGCCCTAATTATTCTGGTTCATTACCTCTGAAGACACAATGTTATTGCCAATCTTTATGGGTGATACACATTGCTGGAAGTTCGCCCAAAGCAAAGCGTTCTGGGCATGACTGCTGCCATAACTGTGCCTACAGAAATCAGCACAGTTCGGTATGGTGCCAATTCTAGATAAAAATGTGCCCAAAGACCAGTTTAAGGAGAGGCCTTTCTTGAAAACACCCTAACAGAGGCGAACTACCAGCTACAATTGTTTAGGTGACTACTTACCACGGCAGATGCCTTTGATAGAAGAGGGGTCAGCACCAAAGTCGCAGTGCAGCCCCTTTATGTGATCACAGGGGTGTCTCAAATCGCAGTCCTGGTTGTACTGACGGGCACACATTTTGCAACAGTTGCAACTGTCCGCTACAAGACTGATGCCAGGGGCACACGTAGATGTTTCTTTGGGGCAGATGCAAGTTGATGGGCATGATGGTTCTCCCTAGAGAAAGCAAATAACATGTTGAGTTACAGAACAGTTTACACTTCAGTCAAAAATTCTCAGGTTTACTGTTCGCTTTCAAAGTGCTCACAACTCCCTGTAGCCCCCACCGATTCAGCATCTCTGCACAAGTGCATTATAGAAGATGTGACAATACAACAGAGTACTATAACATTATAGATTAGTGACTGACAGTATTATAGTAGTTATATTCTTGTACATAGGGGCAGTAT
>VIAB01017494.1:31652-55229 GCA_009801035.1 Oophaga pumilio | reverse complement strand
TATAAAAAATAGACGCTGACAGACAAGATGGACGCTTTGCTGAATATGTTTAAGAATTACAGATATTAATTAAAATGTGCATGCACTCTAAGCCATACCTGTCATATCATGTAGACTCTGATGTGATGATGTGATCAATTGAGCTATTCAAGAATAATACTAAATATGCCTGTACCAAGTTGTACTAGTCCCCTCATGTTGATCAAAGATCGACATGCTACATGCAAGACAAGAAGTCAGCTTGACCCAATTGATTAACCATCAAAGTAATGTAGATAATGACATGAGAGCGACAGAAATCAGCAATGACTAGCAATAATTATGAGATAAGGCAATGAGGTAATATCTGGGAAAATCCCTTATTTCTCTCAATAAATACTGTACATTTCAACCAATAAACCAGAATTCATTTGAGACTCGACTCACTGTCCATGTCTTGTGATTTCTCCAGTCGTAAACCTCCAAGAAACAATTTGGCGACAGACCGTAAAATGCAAGAACTCACGCATCTCATGTACCCTAACACAGTGCACATGTGATATTCACATATACATTAAAGATGTGAAGAACAAAAAAAGTATTCACAAAAGGTGCATTTTTTATCTATTTTGAATATCTTAATTCTAAAATATTTACTGTTGATGCATAAAAGCAGATGTGCGTAACCCAAAAACCAAGCTTCTGCTAGATGTGCCCCCCACTCTGCTAGGCAGAAGACCTGCCTGTGTGATCAGCTATGCTTCTGTAAGAAGAAGAAAACAGCTACTGCAAAACTGCAATGAACACTTTCCTACAAAATGAAGGGGAAATCTCAATTGTTAATACAGACTCCTGTCAAATAGTTAGCGGGTAGAAATAGAACGGCTAACATAACAGTAAGCATATACTTTATGTATAGAGTACATATCACCAAGCTGACCTTTATATTTAGGAAATCAATGGGCAGCAACTGACTGATTTTTCTAAATATAACTATCTCTTCATTGCCCCCTATCGCTGAAAAATGGTGAATTATTCTGCTTTATCGCGAGATCTAGCACTGCTAAATACTTTACTAAGGGGATAACCAAAAGTTTACATCATTAGAGTGGTTACCATGCAGAAATTGCTTAGTAACATATGTGACCATGCTGGATTAGTGCAAAGTTTTCCCAAGGACTGTGTAGAGTTGTAGGATTCATCTTTTCATGCCGTGCTTCCACAATGTGGAAGTTCAGGTTCAACATGTCCTAGAAAGTAGGATTTTTTAGGGAGTCATTAGGAACACTACTGGCCACTTTTAATAATTGGTTATATTTAGAAATATCAGTTTGTGACTTGATTGATTTCTGAAATAAAAAGTTCAGTAACAGACTCACAATAGGTAGTCTTTAGAAAAGCAGCAATTTTTCATTTATTCCTAAAATATTTTTTTAGAAAAAATCCATATATTTTTGTATTATTTTTCTTTTGACATAGCCATATGAAAGCTTGATTTTTGTTTGACAAGTTGTAATTTTGAAAGACATTATTCACTTTTCCAAATAGTTTACTGAAAAAAATGAAAAAACAATTGCAGTGAAATGGAGGAAAACTGCAATTCTGACATGGCATTTTGGGTTCGGTTTTACAGACTTAATTGCATGGTAGAATGACATGGTAAAACTATTCTTCTGACTTAGTTTTATATTTCATATTTTATAATTCCTCCAGGTAAATTACAAATGGTAAATGAAACCTGTCCACAGAATATAGGCTCCCAATCCTTCAGCGAGTTGTAATCCAAAATGGTAACATGTTCACAAAGATGGTCTTTTTTTTCTTCTGGCAGATTAGTCATAAGGGAGCAATATAACTTTTATCAATGTATTAAAATGCCCGTAAGAAGTCATGGGGTTCTAATTGTCTTCGGATAGAGACTCAATTTTAAGAGCTTTGCAGGATATATAGAGTAATGAATATTATATTAGGATCTATGCTGATTTTTGTTTAGACAAAAGTTTAATGATATAAAGGCCAAAATGCGACAAGCTGGGATCAAATATTTTGTGATTTTTCCTTCTAAGTAAAATATTGTATAATAGGAAATAATCCACATTTTTCCTCTCCTTCTGAGGCTGTATCTTGCCTTGATTCTCAGTGAACTTAAAATGATATTAGCATCCTTATGGACATGGTTATTAACAAATCTGGGGCTGCTAGATGATAGTGGGCCTTAATACTCTATTTAGAGGCCTACAGACATAAATTTTGTGCCTGACCAGTCACGTTGTTTGTTAAGGGAAAGAGTAAAGACTCTTGGAGAGAAGTTTATTTTTCTTTTTATTTTGTCAATAACTTTTTATGTTTATTAAAATTTCATCTATCACTATTTTTGAGACCATTAGGCATTTTTGACTGGTCGTGTCCTTACTACAAGTGACACATTTGTCCAAAAAAATGGTGGTTATGTAGCAAAGCAATGGCTAAGCCAGCAGTTTCACTCTTTTTACATCAAATTTTCATGTTGGGTTTCTATTTTAATTTACAAGACCTTAAAGGTTGATAGAATTTCTTTCTATGGTGACACAGGTGGCTATTGTTTATTTTCTATACTCTTGATGGCTGGTAGATAGTTCTGGTCTCTTAATTATAGTCACCTTCATAATTACATTATCTGTTGATTTAGCATCTACAATTTCTCAAAGAATAAGTCCACTATTCATTGGTATTTTGTAGCAATTTTAATTCTGTTGTGAATGAAGACTTGGATTCTAGATAGATGCAGCGTTTCACTTTGAAATATCCTTTGTCTCCTTTGGAGTCATTTTGGTGACAATGGCTGGATTGATGTCTTGCGTAGGAGAAATCCTAATAGATTTATTTTTTTCAAGTTATAAAAAGTCTGACAATGTTCTTTCATGTATTGACATATTTCACTCTCCCATATCTTTCTGAGTTGCAGTGTTGTTCTCGCGGTGTCACAGGTTACTTCTCGTAATTACAAATTTTTATTCAGATGTTAAAAAATCTGAACCGCATTGACTTGTAGATTCGCACTAGCTGGGTTTCCTTCCCAACTGCCAATATACAAAAAAATTCTTAAAAATTCTTCCTTTTTAGTTTTGTGTCAGCAATACATCCTTGTAGATGATTTGCGATGCCACAAAACATTTATAACTGATTATTTGGTTATGTTTACACACAGAAAAAATATTAGAACAAAATCAGAAAAACCTTGAGAAGCATCTGATATGAATTGAGAATGATTATATTTTAGTCCCTTTCGTTACCAATATGTAAAAATGAGCCTTGCAAGCTCTATGGATGGGACTTCTTGGAAAAAAAAAGCAGACAATGTACTCTTTTTTTCAGGTGAGATATTTATTTGAGCTGGTAAATCTGGCAAATTTGATTATTCACAAAAAAATGCAGGTAGTTGAATAAGAAACAAATATTGTATTCTACACATTCATAAAGCAAACATTTTGTATGCGTTTGTATAATTTTATAGAAATGTATATGCTCTAAAAGTTATTATGATCTTTTAGATCTTATAGTTTACTTAGATCGTATAACCTGTTCTACACTTTCCTTGAGTGAGAGAAAGCTTTCGAAAGCCTCCATTTCCCTTTCAGACATGAAGAGGTCTTTGAAGAGTTCAGCTGCTGCTAAATCAGAAAGTGTGACTGGGCTTCTATTTGAATTATAATTCAGATTTCAAACTACATTGCTCACCCAACTAAAATGTGTCCTTCATGTGGCTCCCAGGAGGGGTAGTTTCTTCTCATATACTGTGACATGTAAAAATTTGGGCACCCCTAGTCAAAATTACTGTTATTGTGTACACAGTAAGCAAGTTAAAGATTAAATGATTGCTAAAAGGCTTAAAGTTAAAGATGACACTTTTCCTTTGTCTTGTAGACAAAAATATATCTATAAATATTGTAATTTTTTTCCATTTTAAAAATTACCGAAAGGAAAATGGGTTGATGCAAAAGTTTTAGCACCCTTTGAGATTTGTGTACTCGGATAACTTCAAGCAAGGTTTCAGACCTTAATTAGCCTGTTAAGGGTAATGGCTTGTTCATCATCATCGTTAGGAAAGGCCAGGTGATGCACATTTCCCACCTTTATAAAAACTCAACCTCCTCTATCCTTGTGCCATAAAATAGCAGCCATGGGTTCTTATAAGCAACTGTCTAGCATCCTAAAAATGAAAATGGTGGAGGCCCACATACGAGGAGAAGGCTAAAAGAAGACAGTAAACCATTTTCAAGTTGCCTTTTCCTGACTTTGAAAGTAATTAAGAAATGGCAGTTAACAGGAACAGTGGAGGTCAAATTAAGGTCTGGAGGATCAAACTCAATTTCAAGGAGAGCTGCTTATAGGATTTCTAGAGAGGCAAATGAGAACCGCCACTGAACTGCAAAAGACCTTAAAAACATTTAGGAGATTCTGGAGTTGTGGTACATTGTTCTACTGTTTAGAGACACCTGAAGGCCTTCATGGAAGAGTCATTGGAACAAAACCTCTACTGCATCCTCATCATAAAATTCAACATCAGAAGTGTAAAAAAGAACATCTAAGCAAGCCTGATGCATTTTGGAAACAAGTTCTATTTCTTGATGAGGTTATATTAGAACTATTTGGCCACAATGTTCATAGGTATGATTGGAGGAAAAAAGGGCACAGAATTTCAGGAAAAGAACATTTCACCAACAATTAAACATGGGGGTGAATCAATAATGCTTTGGAGCAGTGTCGCAGCCAAGGGCACAGGGAATATTTCATTGGTACAGGGAAGAATGGATACAATGAAATCTCAACAAAATATTCATGCAAACGTAACATCATCTGTAAAAAAGCTGCGGTTGAAAATAGGATGGCTTCTACAAATGGATAATGGTCCTAAACATACTGTATGTCATAATCCACAATAGACTACCTCAAAAGGTTCAAGCTGGAGGTTTTACAATGGCCCTCACAGTCACCTGATCTGAACATCATTAATAATCTGTGTCTAGACCTCAAAATAGCAGTGTATGCAAGATGACTCAGGAATTTCAAAGAACTGAAAGAATTTTCCAATTTTCCATTTTTTCTTCCCTTCCTAGACCCATGATTTTTTTATTTTTCCATCAAAATACCCATATGGGGCTTGTCTTTTGAGGGAAAAGATGCACTTTTGAACGATACCATTTATTTTATTATCTCATGTACAGGGGAGCAGGAAAAAAATTCAAAATTGAAAAAAAGAGTGCAATTCCACACTTGATTAATTTTTCAATTATTTCCAGTGTTCACCATAAGGTATAAATTACCATGCAATATAAATTTTCAGGTCAGTACAATTACGGAGATACCACTCATAAAGAGTTTTTTTCTATTTAAGTAGTGAAAAAAAATTAAAACATTGAAGAAAATAATTGTTGGTGTTGCTGATTTTTGAGACCAGTAATGTTGTCAAATTTTTAGCCTTGTTTTTTGTGCTCTGAGCCAGCAATTTGTTGATACCATTTTGGGGGGCAGAAAGATGTTTAATTTGCCTCTTCTTTTTTTTAAAAAATTTTTTTGATGTTCTGTTAATTCTGGTGCTTAAATTTTTTTCTTATTACAATATTTACCAAACAGGTTTATTTAATTTACATTTTGATAAATTGTACTTTTATGTGATTTAGCGATACCACATATGTGTATTTTTTTACTTCTTTTTTTTAATTGGCGAAATAGGGGTTTTGCTGCATGTAGCAAAAATCACAGCCTACTATGAAAACTAGCCAGAAGCTGGCATTCACATGAATACAGTCAAAACAGTCATGTGGTTCTTCAGCAGACCTATGACCATCATGTCAACCAATTGGCACTCCGCAATCGCATCATGCGATGTTAATGGGTGTATAGAATGTTGCGCCGCCCTGCAGGTGGTTGGTAAGGGGTTAAAAGGGATAAGAATAAGTTAATGCCAGAATCATATCATACAATCAGTTTGTTGAACTATGATGTAATGCTTCTAACTAAAGTTCTAGCTGACAGTTGGCACCAATGTTTCATTCTTTGATACATGATTAGTTTGGGGTCATCTTTAATTAAATGGCTAAAATTGCCATATCGTGATCCCCAGGCAAGGATTAATGTGAAAGTTCCCAAGTGCTGCTAAGTAAGATTGTCTTTTCACTCTCTTGCCATTTGCTTTTGTGATAAAGCCTTTGATAATTTGTTCATTTGCCAGGCAGAGTGATAGAGAAAAGTGGATTTGACAAGGTTAAAATTAGCCAGATCATGCAGATTTTACCATGAAATATGGTTTGCAGAAAATGTATTCTCCATGAACTGAATGTCTCTTTTTATGACCGGGGGACTGAAGACAGATCAATGCATAATAAGCGAAAGCTGTAAAAAAAATAATAAAAAAACAGTACTCACCTCATAGCTCAGCTATGCTGCCTACTTTCCCCCTTATGGTCCTCTGCACAACCACCATTCTGCTAAATATTCATGGAGCAAATTACAAAAAATCCAGTCTGGAGAATATGTATTTTTATAATAATTTGAGCAGGAAAAAATGTGACCACTTTTACTCAGATTGCTTAAAAATACTAGGTGAGTGTCGGTAAATGCATGTGTCATGCTGCCTTTCTTATAAGACACTGCTGTTAATCTTCCCAATGTATTTGAGATTTGTAAAGCAATTTGGCAATTTTTCATGCTCATTACTTATTTCATTGAAAGAAATAATTTCTCCTCCACCAGGTCAAGTAGAGTTGGTAGATCCAGATTCTGAGGTATGGCATTCTAAGTAGCTTATTGTTAAGCTATTGGCTTTGACTTGTCTATGAGTAAGATCTCGAGGGGCTTGCCTCTATCTAAAGCTAAGCACATTTCTTTGCAAAAGATGTTTTAGCTTCCTAAATTATATTTATTTTTAGCTTCTACAACCCCTATGCATCAAAGTACATAGCAGGCTGTAGAATAAGTTAAGGCCGGGGTCAGACATGCAAGTAACTCGCACAAGTCTCGCATGTCAAGACCCGGCACTGCTGACGGCACTCAAACGGGAGTGTGCGACTGCATGTATTTCTATGCAGCTGAGTGCTCCGATCCCGCTTGCCGGGTCTTGACATGCGAGACTCTTGCGAGTTTCTCGCATTTCTGACTTCGGCCCAACAGTGAATCTGTCAGTGAAATTGTCCTTGGTTTTTTAACCCTTATCTTTCCCTTTGATGTGGTCATAAATCAGTTTAAAAGAAAGTACCGATGGATTATATTCAAAAACTCTACAAATAAAGCAATTAACATTTTCCTAAAAAATACGTACATACAACTCAATTCAAAAACATTGGGACGCTGCATAAAATATTATGAAAACAAGAATGCTATCATTTTAAAATCTCTTTTAGCTATATTTAATTTACAACAGAACATAGAACACATATAAGAATTTGAAAGTTAGACATTGTCATGTAACTTAGCTGAAAAATGATCCTCCAGCAGTATTTTATTTATTGTGTTAAAGGGAATATGTCAAAGTTTTGCTGTATAATTTGATAGACGCAAGAAGTGTGAACAGAAATCCCAATTCCAGTGATGTATCACTTAGCTTACTGGATGCAGCAGTTATGATAGAGTAACAGTTTTCTCTGCTACAGATCTAACAGAGCTCATTGGTTGGCTGTGTATAAACCCATCCACACAACAGTTTTTGCGTACATTGTATAGTGACAGAAAACTACTAATCAGTGCAGAGGGCAGGGTTGGACCAGGATGCACGAGGCCAGTTGTCCTCTGGTGATAATCTCCTTCTGATAAAACACAGATTGTATTGAAGCAACAGAGCACAGCCCAATATGTGACAGCTGAACTAAGAATTGAGCAAATGAAAATAATAAAAAATAACAACTTTCTACCTTATGCCAGAATTAGAAAAACACATTTGCTTTAACCCCTTAACGTCCAATGACCGATAGAGTCCGTCATTTGACACCTCCCTCTGTTTGGCGCTGGCTCCGGCGAGGAGCGCGCACCTTTTCCAGCACATGATAGCTGATCTGATCAGCTGACATGTGCCCGGAACAGCCGTGGGTGGAATCACGATTCACCCATGGGTGTTAACATGTTAAATGCCGCTGTCAAACTCTGACAGCCGCATTTAACATGCACGGGCAGGAAGCACGTCATTATTTCCTCCCATCGGCGCCCATGTCACATGACCGTGGGTCATGTATGAGTTGGCATGACAACCCGGAGTCAGCAAAAGACCCCTGTGGTTGTCATTGCTGGATCGCTGCTCTATGTTGCAGAGACGATAGGACAACTGCAGCTTCAAGCTTCCCATGGAGACTACTGAGGCAAGTAAAAAGTAAAAAAAGTTTTTAAAAAAATCAAAAAATATAGAAGCTCAAATCACTCCCCTTTCACCCCATTAGAAATAAAACAATAAAAAAATCAAATATACACGTTAGGCATCTCCGCTTTCAGAATCACCCGATCTATCAATATATAAAAAGAATTAATCAAATTGGTAAACGGCGCAGCGAGAAAAAATCTATATGCCAGAATTACATTTTTTTGGTGACTGCAACATTGCAATAAAATGCAATAATGGGCGATCAAAAGAATTTATCTGCACCAAAATGGTATCAATAAAAACATCAGATCGGCACAAAAAATCTAAGCCCTCACCCAGTCCCAGATCCCAAAAAATGGAGACACTACCGGTCTCGGAAAGTGCCAACTTTTTTTTCTTTAGAAACTTTGGCATTTTTTCCACTATTTAAATTAAAAAGAATCTAGACATGTTTGGTGTCTATGAACTTGTATTGACCTGGAGAATTATAATGGAAGGTCAGTTTTAGCATTTAGTGAACCTAGTAAAAAAGTCAAACAAAAAATAATTATGGGATTGCACTTTTCTTGCAATTTCACCGCACTTGGAATTTGAATTTTTTTCCTACTTTCTATTACATGACATGGTAAAACCAAAGGAGTCTTTCAAAAGTGTAACTTGTCCTGCAAAAAACAAGCCCCCACATGGCCATTTTGACCAAAAAATAAAAAAATTATGGCTCCAGGAAAAAGGGGTGCAAAAATGAAAATGTAAAACCAAAAATACCCCTGGTCATTAAGGGGTTAAGAGCAAAGCTTTTGTTGATCTCATCTCTTCTATTAATGGTTGCAAAAACCTGTGCAGAACTTTTTTCTACTAGCAAAATTCATTGTTTATTATGACAGTTCGGAATTGGTCCAAAAGTAGTGGAAAAGCTTTATCTAAGTGTTAAGGCCTAATAATATTTTCGATGTAAATTAGTGAAGTTTCCTTGCTATGCTCATATAACTGTGGTTCTGCACTTTTTCAAAAAGAACATGGCAGGTGGAAGAAAAATAATGCACTATGTGATGTATATTTAGAATCTGTAGTGAAGTGCTAGAGATTATGGATAAATCTGGGAATTAGGTGAGTGGATTATCTAACATGTGCATCAATAGTGATGTAGAAATTATGTATCCAGAACACTAAAAATAAAAATATTTGTATTAGTTGTCCACTAACTATAAGTTTTTAAGAAAACTAATGATCACTTGTCATTTCGCTAAAGAACAAAATGTGAAGTAGTTAATTCGTCAACAAATCAATACGCCAGCACTTCTCGATATTAGCTTATCACAGTTAAAAAGCTAAATGAAAGAATGAATGGTAGTTAATTGACAAAACGTTTCTTAGAATATAAATGACTATCTAAGATCAAAATTTAGTACTGGCATTTTTGTTTTTATTTGAAAATTATCAAATAGATATTAATACAGTAAAGATTTATATCTTAGTACCGTGTTAGCCAGTAGATAGATATTAAAATTAGTAAATATAACTTTAAAAATATACTATAAAGTGCATGAATTGTTACAGTATATGCAGTGTGCAAACTGAACATTACTATCTGTCATTTAACCAGGAAGTTCTCTGCATGTTTGCTTGCCTCACTCTGGACTTAGCCTAAAATGGCTGCCCCCTCACTAACAGTCTCACCTTTTAAACCCCTCCTTCTTCTCCCTATATTCATCCAACTCTGATTTCACCCCTTATCCTCTCCCTTTGCTTATTCCTACTTGTCCATAATCCCACTAATTCACTTTATTTACCATGCCAAACCCTGTCATATCAGCCTCCTTTCTTGCCAGGACCCAGTATGGCCTCTCTTGACATGCACTTACACATCTGAATGATTTATTGGCGAAGAGGCCTAATTTATAGCAAGCATTGCAGCATCATTTAGCACTGATATCACTGACAGCCAGGAATTTGCACACTGGACTTTATTCTGACACAAAGTCCCCAATGAGACATATTTGAAAAACCTTGAAAAATTGAAGAAATCCTTATTAAGGAGACTAATCTTAGACTATCATTAGGGTAGGTGCACACTTGCGCCAGAACCTTCTTGGTTGTAAGTTCTGTCATTTGCCATGAAAATTATATCCTCTTGAATATAAATAAATGGACAAATTACAGTGAAAGGAGTCTGTCTGGTCGGGTCTTAATATATGGATGCATTTTATGAAGGAATTTTGTTTTTCTGTAACAAAATAGAAAAATGGAGCTAACCAAATTCAAGTGCTAGTGTGAACTTAGCCTAAAATAATGCCAAGATACCAGTTATAATAAAACCCACTAGCAGCCCTTGGAACTCACAGTCCCTAATTTTTACAAAAAATCTGTCCCCCAATAGACCCACTAATTAATTAGAAAGCAGGGGAACAGCTTTATTTAATTTAAGCTAATTCATCAGTAAAACCCCTCAGCCAATAGTAATTGCTGCATGGTTTTGCTGATGAAACAGCTGCTCCCCTGTAAAGCAGAGTGATTAGTTTACAAGCAATTAATGAAAAATACAACAGCATTTAGAATATTGGCCCAAGGCCATGTTCCAACATAGTGTAAATACTGCATTTTTTTTCAACATGTTTGTGCGAAAAAATCATTGCGTTTAAAAGTAATGGGGATGTGATTGCGTCAAAACTTATGCCCACTGGGCGTTTACAGATGTTGAATTCAGCATTTTATTGTGCATTTTTTCTCTATAGTATATAATGAGCGTGTATAGCTCTATAGTAGCTCTATAGTATATAATGAGCATGAAATAATGCACATAAAACACAGTTTCATTTTTAATTGCAGAATTCCATAGTGTTTCCACTAAAAAAAGCTCTTAACCAATAGTGCTTGAAATATGTACCAAAAATACAGCAAAAAATATGCAGTAAACACATAATAATCAGAGCAGTTCACACATTTTATTCTGAATACATGCAGAAAAAGAAGTCAAATAAAAACAGTGATTTTGCATGTGTGAACATAGTTTAAACTCTAAGATGAAGTAGGTGGTGAAAACATTATTTCTACAGCATTTTACAGAATTAACAAAGTATATGAACAGCAAAGAGAATCACCCAGTGATGAAATAGTACAAATGGATTAAATCTTCACATACATTGTGGATAATTAAAACTAATCATCATAGAAGAAGCAAATCTATTCTATGAATAGCAGACCTATCTGTTTTTTGGCAAAGTAGATTAGCTTAAACTTGAACTTATACATGAGTTACTGTCATGGCTGAAAGTGTTGGCACCCTTGAAATTGTTTCATAAACTGATGTATTTCTCCAAGAAAATTACTGTATTAAAATTTCACATGTTTATTTTCTTTGTGTGTATTGAAACAACAAATTCATTTCATGCAAAACCTCAAATATGAATGGGACAAAATTGTTGGCACCTTTTCAAAAATTGTGGGTGAAGAGCTTTGTTTCAAGCATGTAATGCTAGTTCTAACTCACCTGAGGAAAAACAGGTGTGAGCAACATAAAAATCAGAAGTTGGCTCAATTTTTGCATTGTGTATCTGGGTGTGCAACACTAAGCAAGGAGAAAAGAAAGAAGAGAAGATAACTGAGGATTTCAGAGCCAAAATTGTTAAACAATATTAACTTTCTCAGGGTTACAAGTCCATCTCCAGAAATCTTGATTTTTTTTTGTGCATGGTGCACAACATAATCAAGAAGTTTACAACTCAAGTCACTGTAGCTAATCTCTCTGGACGTGGACAGCAGAGACAAATTGGTGAAAGGTTGCAACGCAGTATAGTCCAGATGGTGGATGAGAAGCCCCAATCAAGTTCCAAAGAAATTCAAGCTGTCCTGCAGGCTCAGGGTGCATCAGTGTGAGCGTGAACTATCCGTCGACATTTGAATGAAATGATCGCTGAGGCAGGAGACTCAGGAAATCTAGTGCCTGGTGTCAGAAAGCTGGGTTTATGTCCTAGGTCATGAGTATTCCACCAGGACAATGACTCCAAACATACTTTAAGAAGCACTCAGAAATGGATGGCAACAAAGCGCTGGAGAATTCTGAAGTGGCCAGCAATGAGTCTAGATCTAAATCCCATTGAACACCTGTGGAGAGATTTTAAAATTGCTGCTGGGAGAAGGCACCCATCATATATGAGAGACCTGGAGTAGTTTGCAAAATTACAGTGGTCTAAAATTCTAGCTGAGAAGTGTAAGAAGCTTTGTTGATGGTTATAGAAAGTGATTGATTGCAGTTATTTATACCAAAGGGTGTGCAAAGAAATATTAAGTTGAGGATGACAACAATTTTGTCTGGTCCATTTTTGTTATTTTGTGTGAAATTATGTCCAATTTGCCTTTTTTTCTTTTTTTGTGTTATACCAATACACACAAAGGAAATAAACATGTGTATAACAAAACATGTGTATTTGCAATCATTGTATGGGGGAAATATTTCATTTCCTGGAGCTACTTCAAGGGGGCCAATATATGTGTGTGTGTGTGTTGAGCACTGTATCCTTATAGCGCCGGGTTCTTATACCAAGGACAACTGCTGGGAATTTGTATGTTCTTCCTGTGTTGATGAGAATTTTCTCCAACACTCCAAAGATGTACTGTTAGGGAACTTAGATTGTGAGACTCAACAGGGACCGTGATAATGATGATGACTAAAAAGTGCTGTGAAAAGGTGAAAAGGTGCAAAATACGCAAGTAAAAATATTATTCCTTTATTTTTTAGAAGAATCCACACAGAAATTGGCTTTTGTTACATTTTTAAATCCACAGCATGTCAATTTGTGATGCAGAAAAGCATCTTGTTGGTACAGAATTTGCAAATTCATTTCAAGGGGGACCGTCAACATACAAGATAATCCACTGTCCTGGATCTGTTTTTGGTGCATTTCTACAGAAAAAAATGTACATAAAAGGTATAGCAATAAGTGTATACATACATTTTACATGAAGTGACTGGAGTTTACTTTAAGAGAGTACACATGGCCAATACAGAACCATTTTCTTACAGGTGCATCAACTATTCTAGGCTTACATTCAGAGACTAAGCAGCACAGTATTACACATAATAGGCTGTCTAAACACATTTTTTTCTCAGTTGGAGGTATGCATCAGTTGTATTTTCTAATTTATGACACTAAATAAGCCTGCTGATTCCAATTTAAGAAAAAAAATACTTTTGGGTTTATCCCATTCAACTATGAGTTCTGCAACATGTTTTTGAGGTTTTCGTTTATCTCCAGAATTCTGATGGGAGAACCATTTTGTACACTGGCACCAATTCATTAAAATGGTTGTTTGGTACTTTAATATTGATGGCCTATCCTTGTGATAGGTCATCACTACCAGATTAGTGGGGGTGTGACATTAAGTACTCCCGCTAATCAGCTGCTCCTGGTGCTGGCTGTGGCTGGATATTTTTGAGCAAAAAATCACAGCTCCGTCAACTCCATAATGAATGCAGCAGAGTATTGCACATCCATGACTATTCAACTCAATAGGAGTGAATCTGCAAAACATCGCTTTAGCCACCATACATAGCCACATAAAGTAAATAAGAAGAGCACAGAAATTTCCAGATAAAATAGCATCATGATTTATTTAAAAGACATATAAAACACAACAATGAAAAAATAGTTTCAATGAAAATGGAGACAAAATTGAATAGTCGATATCACAGGTTTAACACACAGGGTCCACCTTTATTTCAGTGGAAGGAGTAACATAATGTAGCAGCAAATTAGAGAAAGTGCAAGTACAGCAAATCAGTAGATTTTCACATATACAGTAGATGCCAGTCTGAATGGAGACCACAACGATCACCGTCTAACGCTCAATATTGTGAGATGAGTGACAAAATAAGCAGCAAAACATGTAAAAAATATTGAGCAATTAATACAGTGGTGGTGCAGTCAACTCCAGAGAGTCATATATAAATAATTAGAAAAAGAGGTGTATGTCTCTTTAAGGGAGCAAAAATATCTCTAAATGCACCAAAAACTTCACTTACCCATAATCTCTACTTGGGACCCAGTGCATGCAGCCCCAACGCGCGTTTCATGTGGGCTTCCTCAGGGGGAAAGATGTCTTTTGAATAAATCATGATACTATTTTATCTGGGACTTTCTGTGCTCTTTTTCGTTTCTTTGTGTGGCTATGTACTTTGAGAGCATCCTGAGCTATATTAGCCCCCCTCATCACTTGGTATAGAGTGTGATGGATTGAAAATACGGTTTCTGCTCTGAAGTTTGTGTTTGTAGCCACCATACAGTAAGATGACAAACAGTCAACAAATAGTGCATATATTGGCATCCATATCTTTGATTACTGGGTAATTTGTATATTTTAATTAAGGCACAGAAAAGTATGTTTATTAGAAAAATACACGAATACTTTGAGAAACACATTGCCTGTGGTTTTATATGAAATTACTATTATTAAAATTAACAATATACAATGTTCCCGAAATCCTACAGCATCCTTCCCTTCCTATTTAACTCTTCTGAGCATTCAATACATTTTACATTATCATTTTTTTTCTGGAGGCTGCAATATTTTACCCATGCTCCTTATCAAACTGTGAGCCGGTAAACAGGGAAACATCTGTGTGAATACAAGGAAAACATGATTTATTCAGATCAATACCATCAATCAAGCAGGTATCTAATCTAAAATGTAAGCACATTTGGGGAAAATTAGATGTGGAGCAAAACATGATTATTTTTAGAAGCTGCACTAGAAATCATGTTTATGTTATAATCAGTCATATGTTAAAACTTTAAGATTCACTGTGTTCGGGTAGACTGTAGACCTTTATCTGAAATAACTCAGCAATGTAATATCCAGTGGAAGCAGCTTGTTATTTATTCTCTCCTTTCTTTATCTTGAAATTAAAAACAATTTATTCTTCCCACACTGTGACTGGTGTCAATTTATGAACAGTTCACTCTATGCCTTCAATGATGTTTCCTTAGCAGGATTATACTCTGTGCTAATGCTTTCCATCCATAATGTCTAAGCGGTGTTACATTGTTTTAGGAAAGGTAAATTGCGCCATTGTTTGGCTTTGTTCATTTATCTATAGTTAGGCCTATTCTGTATCATTAATGTTCCTGGATCACAATATTTTTGGGAAAAATACATTGACAAGTTGACTTTACATGTAACAAAAAATAAAAAACTACAATTTTTGTCATTAAGGTGCTACAGTATCAATGTACCTCTGTTTTAAATACTTTTTGACATATTGTTAAGTGTCACAACTCTTTTTTTCTCATACATAGCTTAAACTCACCTTGAAAATGTAATCCATTCTGCATTGGGTAGGTTCTAAAGCTGGAGAACCTGACCAGATTGCTATGTAGTTTTGTGATGAAAGATTTAGCATAACTTGTAATTCATAGAGCTAAAACTGTGCTCATTTCTGGTTTAGAAGTCCACTGGGTGGTCCTTCTATACATCTGAGAGTCTGTCTTTATAGGTGTGCAATCAGAAATAAGTCAATGAGACAGACCACTGGATACCTACAGTATGTCTATGCCCAGAATGAGCTCACGTTTAAATGAATGAAATACAAGTTATCCTGAATCTTTTCCTATGTAAATTATATTGATATGCTCAGTCTCGTCCTGCTCCATAACAGATTGTCTATAGTTCCGATTACATTTTTAATCTGAAAAGTTGACAAATGATAAAATTCTGGATGCACCCACAACTATCACTAGAGAGGAGCGGATCAATTTGCAGGACTCTAATACAATGTTCAAGGTAGTGGTATCTGGCAGCTACACAGGAAGTCCATGAATCTCTTACCTTCTGGCATCCCCGGCATGACATTTGATTAGTCGG
Source organism: Oophaga pumilio (assembly GCA_009801035.1). Classification (NCBI taxonomy): domain Eukaryota; kingdom Metazoa; phylum Chordata; class Amphibia; order Anura; family Dendrobatidae; genus Oophaga; species Oophaga pumilio. The sequence goes on along the minus strand of VIAB01017494.1, from coordinate 39,067 downwards.
GGATGGCCCATCATCACCTATGTGACATAATGCACAGATGATGTTGTGACAGCCTTCATAAATCAAATGTGGCACTGGGAATGCCGAAAGTTATGAGATTCGTGGACATCCTGTCTAGCTGTCATGTACCATTACCCTGTACCAGAGTTCCACAAATCACTCTGTTCCTTTCTAACCACCACCATAGATAGCTTAGGCACTAACTGCATTCTGTCATAATATGGCGTGGATGTTCTCATTTCTTTTATTGGTGCAGAATCCCTTGTATAGTCAAATAGTTTAATGATATAATCTAGTTTACTTGTAATCACTATTATCTGGATCTTACTGCACTCGAGATCACTAATAAAAAGCAGTATGCCACAGGCTCTTTAGCCCCCCCTGGGGGTTGTTGTAGACATGTAGAAATTTATTGTTTATCTCGATGGTGATTTGGCATTCTGTAAAACAGTTTTAATTACCATAAAAATATGCAAAAATGGTGAATGAAATATTATATTTGTGTATGTTAAGGATGATATTGCAGCACTGTGGTATAATATTCAGCCTACATCATACATTACACATGCGTGAATGACAGCTTTTGCTATGCGCAGGGTTCCTGTCCCTGTTTTAATGAGACCATTGATAGAAGCATACATCTACATAGCTATGGAGAAAAAGTTATGACTTTGTAAAAGGTGACATCCTTTCTGTGCACTATAATGGCTTCCAATAGTTGTCACCGAGTATAAATTTCATGTATAAAAGGTCAAGATAACTCTGAAAGGGTGCATTCTTTTTAGCTTGTTTTATAACCCAACTGCTCTTTTCTCCGTTTCTCTAAGTTTCAGTTCATTGCCTTCGAGCTTCAACCTCTAGTGTATATATTATATTTTGTCAGCTTTACGTATTTTGCGTTGGTTAAAGAATGATAAGGTCAATAAAAATTATTTATATTTACAGTCTGGACATTGCAACATACAAGTCATGTTTTGACTCCGTGTAACATAAAAAATAACCTTTGTAACACGCCAACCCAGCTTTGAGGTAAGGGAGCTACGTTTTCCTTCAAATGTCACAAACGATACATATCATAATGAAAGGTAAGATTAGGTTGAAGGCACAATTATTTTGTCACCATTGTCACGTTATCAGCTTGCTATGCACCATGGGAGTTGCAGTATGGCTGCTGTTCAATTTGTGATTGGCTAAGCTCTGTCAGTTCACAGAGAATAAATTGATGATGCCATCCGATTGTATCTAGTCTAATGCATAGCTTAATCTAAAAACGCTTCCGCACTAAGAGAGGCACATTCTAAAATGTCATTACTTATCTAAGCCTTGGCGATTGTCAACCGAAAAAAGATTACCACTTATCTATCCACTAACTTTCATTACATTTAGATTCAGAGCCTTAGGTAACTCAATGCCTTCTCTGCATCTGCAAAACCTATAATTGTGTTTAGCGCCATTTTATGAGCATGCATGGGCTTTAATTAATTTAAGTCCCTTTGGCTTATTCTGTTATAAATTATTTTTTCATAACTCCAGCCTCCAAATGTCTTACATATAACTTTATCATCTTCTATATTGTGCTTGCAACTTGGCAGCTCTAAATTGTTTACAGTCGGAAGAAAATTAATAGCGCAATATAAGCTTTCAGCGGCCTCCTCGAGAAATTGCTCTTTTGCATGATGAAGATATGCAACAAAATTTGCAAATGGCTGCTTGTACCGATAGATCACTGCAGGTTCCCATCTGCCAGCTTTTCTGGGCTTAATAGCTTTTCCATTTAGAAACCACAAGATAAATATTACCAAGAAGCAAAAATGCTCATTCATATTTCTATTTCAGGCTATAGTTTACGAGTAGTATAGGTAAGGGCTGTACAATCATACATTTACCAACAATCCAGATTTTTGCCAGTACAATCCAGTAAACTGGAGCACAAATGGGGTCAAAAAGTGGACATTATTAAGGATGTTCCCAAAGGTGGCTTAAATGGCCCAAATTTGATTATTTGGTATATAATCAAACAGAAATACACCAGCCTTAAGGTACTGCCACACTACACGATCCCGCTAACGATCTCGTTAGCGTCGCATACTAATGAGATCGCTAGCGGGATCGTTTACAATATCGCTAGTGTCGGCCACATTTAGCGATGTCGTTAAGGACGCTATCGCGGTTAGCGATCTCCTTAACGACTTTAGCGGTACAAAAGTACCGCTAAATCGCTAAAAAAGATGCCACACTCAGCGATATATACTTACCCAGCGGGACGCCGATGATCAGAATAGGGTCCGGAACGATCAGGACGACGGACGAGATCACAGCAGGGGCCACGTCGTTGCTGCATGCCGCACACAACAACATCGCTAACGGGATCGCTAAATAGTGACGTTTTTTAGCGATCCCGTTAGCGATGTTGTTTAGTGTGGCATACCCTTTAGTGTAGGAACAAAGATGGGTCCATTGTTTTCTAACTAATATTTCCTGCTATTGCTAAAAGCAGAATGATGCTGATCTAATTCCAACTTATTCATAGCTTTGTCAAATTTTCTATATGCCAGTTTGCTAGTACTTGTAAGATGTAATTGGGGATGTGATTTCTTAGACAACTGGGAGAACTATATATTTTTTTTACTTTGTTAGGCTACTGGACACTTGTCTGACAAGACATGTGAAGTTGCACAGATTGAATACACAGGATGATATCAGATAAGTTGGATACCTTTTTTAATGAATAAGGGCAAATGAAGTCCGAATATTGACTTTCATAGGGTGCACAGATATCAGTACTTTAAATCTGATCTGTCAGGATATTTTTCACTTCAAAAATACAGTAAGGTTTAACAAAAATTCTGCAAAACCCATTAATGCAAGACTACCTTAGGCCAAGTAGAAACAATGAGGTCTATTGATCTATTCTGACCTAAAGGAATCATTGTCTAAAACCAACATTTTTTCCATTTTTTACACACATGATAGTCACAAAATAGTCAATTTCCAGCCACTCTGGTAAAATGGTGTTATGTCAGCATTAAAAAGAAGCTCCAATTTTAACTAACTTTTGTCCAAATAGCATTTTAATATACAGTGCCTTGAAAAAGTATTAATACCTTGTGAACTTTTCCACATTTAATCATGTTACACCCACAAAATGGTTTTCTATTGGGATTTTATGTGCTATACAAATGCAAAGTAATAAGTATTTGTGAAGTGTAAAGAAAATGATATGTGGTTTTCTAAATATTTTAAAAATATAAACTGAAAATTGTGGCATGCATTTGTATTTAGCACTAAATGACTACTGGGTATTCACTTGTGCCTAGAATTTCTGATGGTGAGGATAGGCTCAACCACTGGTGGTCACCAGTTACTACTCCAGGGCAGTCCTTAGGTCTACAGCAGTTGACGACAGGGTCAGAGTCACGGGTAAGAGGTACAGGTGGACGGAACCAAAGACTTGATCAGGCAATCCGAGGTCAGGGCAGGTAGCGTGGGTTCAATATATATAGCCAAAGCCAGGAGCGGAGAGGTCAGGATAAACGGGTAGACAAGCTGGGTCAGAAAACTTGAGAAACATGGCTAGACAACACCTTACAGGAATCTAAACAGAGACTCAATTAGAGCCTTACATCAGGCAAGGAGGGGTGAGAAGAGCTTCTTAATAACCCCCCTTCTGCTTGGGGATAGGCCAGTGGAACAGCTCAGCAAGATAGCATGCAATTAGGAGAGAGCAAAACGGTGACCACAGTGAGTAGAGCGTTACACTTGGGAAGAGTTTCCATGGTCTAAAACACTGCAGTCTCATTTGCATATATATTTAAATGTGGATTTCTCAGTAATGGAGGAAAATACTGGCTAGCTAAAAGTTATTGATGGGCTTATCTTTGCAAGAGCTATGTGTACATTTACATAGTTTTGAAGGTGAAATCCTGCTGACAGATTCCTTTTAAGTAACAGCACATCACTTATGGTCAGTTCATCTTTTAAAATGGTATTTTGAGTCTCACTTGAGCATCGAGTAGTAGGGTTTGCAGTCATGCACTTTCCTGGCAAATCCATTACCATCAATTTAAATGAACTCATTTATGATTTGATACACTAATATCAAATAAGTGCTTGCACAGTAATGTACAGTAAGAGCAAGACAAAAGCTCAAGGAACATGTCTCCATGTAAGCAATAGAATGTCTATTTATAGAAGTGTGTCTAACCACATATATGTAATATTAACTCAGATTTGTCTAACTGCAATGCATTTACTGTATACTGTGCATTGACAGGCGGCAGAAATATTACTCTGTATATTGTATTCACAGCAGTTGTAGAAGTTTTAAAAGACACTCAGTTTTATAAAACATTAGAATCATACAGAAATATGTCAGAAGTTTATATTGCTCAGATCCATGACCCCAGACTCCCTCTCTAAGTCCCGTCATACACATTAGATGGCTGTTGTCAGCGTTAGCTCGGCCAAGTGCTCCTGTGATTTCTTTAATAACCATCTCCATACTTCTGTTTTGGTGTCTTATTTCCAGGAGACAATACAATCAGCAGACCAAAATTTGACATGCCCTATTGATATAACCCTCTACAATATATTTCCTGGACCCTCATGCACATCAATGTGTATGAGGGGACATGGAGCAAGAACAGAGGTTTATGGCACTGGAAGAGAAAAGCACATTACCATAAGAGTAGAGTACGCATGGTAACTATGGATGTAATAACTGTCAGTTTTTTACCTGTATTAACAATGATCATTTAAATATATTGTAATTACTTATAATATAAAAGGATCCATCATTAGGGTCATGAACAACTAGCCCAATCAGTATTCACATCATGAGACCAGTGCTCATAAACATTTTTAACTTTTTAATAACAATTGCAGGTAATTCAGCATATCCAGTCAGACAGGAGCTTACTTATTTCTCTATGTATGTGACAGAGGTAAAACGCTGGCAACCTGTACTATAATCCTTACACTGTGTATTTGTGCATGGGTTCTAAGAGGTGTGTTCTAGAAATAGGTTACCCTTAGGAACAGACTGCAATATTCTCTTCTTCCTATACTCAGTAAGTTTACAAGAGTTCTAAATAAGTGTCAGCTCTCTATAATTGGGGAGGTACTGGAATTCTTAGCAAGAATCAGCTAGATTCAGCAAGACAATGAAATTAAAATGTAACCTTTAACTCAAAATGTAAAAATAGGACAATATAAAAAAACACACTGGAATGAGCAGATAGCAGAAGCTATCTTGATGTCCTCCATTAATGATACTCATAAGACCATGTGATATTTAACCCTACTGTATGAGCACTGGCTACTTTGGCCATATTTCAATACTGCTGTGGGATTTGATATTGGAATACTACATATTTTTATCTCACAGTAACAGTGTTGGATAGCCGTCTGCCTATCCTGGCAAATGACAGTTTGGCCGTGGGCTCCATTGTCTGATACCACTGTTAACAGCATCAACGTGTTCAGGACTCCAATACTGTTAACAGTTGAGATGGAGTACAGACCACTGGCTCTGTGCTCCATCATTTATCCTAGCATGTCATGGGCTTCCTCTATGGTTACAGTCTGCCGGAGGCCAGCACCACACAGTGAATGTTGGCGGCGTGAAGAGGTAACTGCATCATGTCACCTGCTTCGACTATGAAACCTGATAAGAGAGGAGACAGAGGGTTCAGAGTATGAGGGGTCTGGATTAAGTGAGTATAAGGTTTTTCATTTTTTTGGGGTTGTGGGGGACCATCAGACTATATAAAGGGCTGTGAGATGGACGACCATCGTTTATAGGGGACTGTTGTGGGCACCATGATACTACATACTGGCCATTACATGGACCATCACACTATATAGGGAGCTGTTGGGCAGACCCTCATGTTATATAAGGGGCTCAGAGATGGTCTGTCATGCCATATAGGGTGCTGTGAAGTGGACCATAGTACTATATAAAGGGCTGTGAGGTCGACCATGATACTATATAGGGGACTGTTGAGTGGACCATCATACCTTATAAAGGGCTGTGAGGTGGACCATCATACTATACAGGTTACTATGAGGTGGACAATCAAATTATATAAGGAGCTGTTGGGGAGGCCATCCTAGTATGTGAGGGGCTGTGAGGTGTACCATCATACTGTATGAGGTTCTGTGAGGTTGACCATCATAATATATAATAGTTTGTGAGGTAGATCATCATACTATATAGGGGATTGTGAAATGGAGCATCATAATATAAAAACGGCTGTGAAGTGGACCATCACACTATATAAGGTGTTGTGGATGGGGCCAACATTCAACATAGGGGGTTTTGGAGGAGCCATCCTAACGTAATGGGGCTGTGTGTGAGAGGAACCATCATACTATATGGTGGGGTGTGGGGAATTATCATGGTGTGTTGAGCGATCATCATACTGTGCAATATAGTTATGTGGGAACCATCATATTACATGGGGTGGCAGTAGTGAACCATTAACCTTTATCAGGGACTGTAGGGGGACCATCATATTGTGTGAAGTGGCTGTGGTGGACCATTATAACTGTATGGGGAACTATGGTGGAACCATCATATCTTGTGGGGTGGACATGAGAGACCATTATATTGTGTAGGGTGTTTGCAATGGGCAATAAATTGTGTGGGGTAGTTGTGGTAGACAATATACTGTAGGGGTGGCTGTGGTGGATATACAAAGTTATGTATGGTAGCTATGATGGATATTATTCTGCGTGATGTAGCTGAGGAGACATCCATACTATGTTGAGGTCTATGATGACCATAATACTGTGTGGGGGCTGTGGTGACTGGCATACTCTATTGAGTGATTATGAGGGATATCATACTATACAGAGGGCTTTGGTGGACATAATACTTTATATAGGAACATGTGGGGGACATCATACTGTATATTAGGGGCTGTGATGAATATCAAACTGTATGGGCCAGCTGCAGTGACCATATTACTGTCTGGGTGATGTGGAGCATCAGACTTTGTGTGGGGCTTGTGGGGAAATCATACTTTCTGGTGTCATCATACTCTATAGGGGTCATGAAATGGGAATCCTAGAGGGTGGGGCTACTTGGGGGCTTAAGTAGGGACAAAATAACTGTGCAAGTGCCACAAAACATTTCCTTCTCTATGTCTTAAAAGGTTGGGAAATACACTCTTTTTTGACTGTGACATGAAAGGACTTTTGCTATGGGTACTCTGTTATTTCTCTGTATGCCTCTGCTCAGGAACATTATTATAATAATAAAGAGGCACTGAAGGTTATTATTAAAAAGACGCACAAATGGTTTTGATTAAAGGAGTTGTCGAGGCATAAGATTGAAGCCCACAGTTCCTTTATGTTACTGTATACTTGTGAATCCTCACAGTGTACACATCACATGTTGGTAGGATTCTCTG
>VIAB01017490.1:46646-57177 GCA_009801035.1 Oophaga pumilio | reverse complement strand
GGCCATGACTGTACTGGTCTTAATTAAAATTGGTCAGAATGTTTACGAAACGTCTGATGACAAAGTTGCTGCTCTGCAAATCTGCTCGAACGATGCTCATTAGCTTTCAGCTCAGGAGACAGACACTGCTCTCAAAGTTCACCTTGAGCGACTCAGGAGGAGGTTCTCCAAAAACTGTATTATTCACAAATGGCATTAACCATCCAGCAATTTGACACTTTACAACCCTTATTGGACCATTTGAATTCAGAGATTTTTCCCCTTGTTTCTGTAGCCAATAAAATATTCCAGAATAGTTCTATAAAAATTCTAAGGTGGAGAAATATTATGAATTCTTGGGCTTAACCTTGATGGAGATGTACAAACTATAATTGAGTTCTGCAAGATGCGAATCAAGGATGGAACTCAATGCTACACTACTTCCAATAAATATCTAAAATTAAGACCCAAAGACCCTCTAAACTGAATTTACATGACTGTGGGAAAAAAAAAATAACCATGATAAACTTTGTTCTTTCACTCACCTTTTTCTACATGTTGTGGTGGACTTTTCACTCGAAAATCATTTTCTTTCTTATAGAGTTTAACAGGCTTATGAGGATATTTCTTATGTGGTGCCTCTGGGACATTGTCCCGATACCGTACAGGTTCTTCACGTCCACGATGGTAGCTACCACGGTAATACGTTTCTTTATGATAGCCAGAATCATGACGAACCCCTCTGTTGTATACAGGCTCTCTATGCTCTCTATATTCAGTGTATGATTGGTTTCCCTCATGGTACTCTGAGTAAGAGCGTTCTTCATATTCCACATATTGATTGTCATTGTAATTTCTATCATGGCCTGTGTTGTTGTGGTTTGACCCATAGCTGTCATGCTCTCTGTAAAAAAAAAAAAATAGTAATAGTAAGGTTTTAGAAAATGCTACATTTCTATTATGACAATATGTTTTTGGAGAATAACTGCAATAAACGATGTTCCGAACACAATTTTTTTTGCCATATATAAATATTAGTCAAAGAATCCCCATCCCTTACCTGTGATCATGGTAGCCTCCCCTGTATGGCCTGGAGCGGTGACCTCTACGTGGAGGAGCCTTTACAGAAAAAAAAAAATGAAGTTACAACTACTAAAACCACTATGAATTAATAAACTCATGAAAGTGGGAACTTTAGTTTAAAAAGTGATACAATATTCTTTATTGTTTTTGTATATCTTTGTATATTAGCAACTTAGGCGAGGTTCACATGGCATTTACAGTCTGGGACCCCATAGCTTATTATAGGGTCAGTCTGATATTTGTTTGATGCCAGTTTATTAGAACGAAGGAAAAAAAAATTGCAAATGGGACTTTTTCCTCTGTTCTTAAAAAAAAAAAAAATGGACAACATACGGAAGTCTGATGCAAGCTATAATAACCTATTGAGCCCCTCTGCTTATGTTTTCATAACTAATGTTTGCAAACAAACAAGGTGCAAATGGCATGTAAATAAGAGGAGAAAAAAATATCGTTATAACATTTTTAATATGTCTGTAATGTGTCAAACTATATTTACTATTGTCTACCCTACATGTTTGAGGCAATTTATTCTAACACAAATACACTGATTCATCAACCACATTTCGTCATTTATAAAACTGCTTGAAATATCAAACTTTTTCCACAATGAAAAGTTGAGAAAATGTTTTACGATTTTTGGCATTTTTATACCAGTCAACTCCACCCATTTTTGGAAAAATGCATGGCCAAGGGCACCCGACTAATTCATCAAAATGGACGCAAGTTACAACAGAAATATACTACAGTCAGTGGTGGTGACACACAACTGTTAGGAGCCCCAAATTCTTAAAAGGAGATCAGCTCTTAATGAATTTGGGCAGAAACAGAAATTTTGGCGACTTAGACCAGAATTGGCACTGCGCTGTGGATGTAATCACGTAAGGCATGCTATCCTTTATTTTATGTACAATACGTTTCAGCTGTGATCTTCAGTCTTCGTCAGGCAGAAGGAGGAGGGGTTGAGATTGGAGCCCAAACATAAGGTAATATACTCCACTAATAAAACACTGACTCAAACAACTAAAAGAATTAATATGCATCACAACTCTCAGCCAGAAAAAAAACCCCATAAAAACACTCAAATATTTAATGCAAAACAGGAAATAATTGAACAGTTTCTCTTCAAATTATGATACACTCTGACACATGGAATTCTGCCAAAAATGTTCATCAGAGAATGAACAAGAAATGTACTCTATCCATAAACAGCCGTGCTACATGACCAAAATATATCTAAATATTAAAATGTTGGCAACTATGTAACAAACTTTTTTAGCTAAGTCTGGAGACATCAAGATAAAAAAAACAAGAGCAGCAGAGAGGAGTCAAAATATATGTCCCACAACAAGTACTGCACACACACAGCACACATGGAGTCAAGTGTGGGAGCAATCCATGATACATGAACTGTATAGAAAGGGGAGATTCTGGTAGGGAAATAGTATCAGAACTGGGGGAAAGTTGGGTAGTACTGAAAAGCAGGGAAAGAAAGTGTGTACTAACAAAAATGGCGCTCAAATGTGGAAGACATAAGATATTGCAAAGAGACTTGTACGAGGCATATAAATTCCATATACAGCTTGATTATACATTTTCATTTCTATCATCTGGAGATAATGTCTAATCAATACATCCAAAAAGATTCTCTTATTTCAAGTCAGATATATATTAGGAATATTAGGTTTCCAGAATTTCTGGCGTGCGTAGTATGTTCTCCCCCTCCCGGAGAGTCAGAGGCCACAGCAGGCAGAGAGCAGAGATGTCAGTGATTCCGGGTGTTTCCTTAAGGTTACTTTGGATTTCACATAATTGAACAGCCAATATTATCCTTCAGAGGACTGGAAAAGACTGACTACTGGAGACAGATGACACCAAAGCTAACCGGGTAAGTTCAAGGGCTAATGGAGTGGGCCAGACCAAAATCTGCCAGTTCAAACTGGCGCTGGCTGCTTGGAGGGGCTGTAGGAAAATCCAGTCTTGTGCTGAGGTTTGTCAAGGGTCAGTTTTTTTTAGGAGTTTCAAGAGACGACAACTGGAACTGCCTCCTCGGCTCAGTCTGTTTGTCTGGACGATACACCAGTGAAGTTTGAAATCTGGGACACTGCTGGACAGGAGCGGAATCACAGTCTCACACCCATGTACTATAGAGGAGCACAGGCAGCTATCATGGTGTTTGACATCACTAAACCGGAAACGCTTGACCGGGCAAAAGCATAGGTTAAAGAATTACAACAGCAAGCCAGTCCTAAGATTGGGATTGCGTTGGCTGCTAATAAGTCAGACTTATCCGAGAAGCACATGGTGGAATTTGACGAAGCACAGACATATGCCAAAGACACCAGACTATTATTCATTGAAACATCAGCATAAACTTAATTGTTTCTAGCAATTGCATAGAAAATGCCCAAACTGGTTGCCTAAAACCCAACTCATGCTGCCCGTAACAGAGGTGTAATGCAGGGATCGGACGAGCAGCCAAGGAGCGGATGCAGCAGGAATTGATCCCATGACTAACAAGAAAAAGCCTCTGCAGTATGTATTTTCTACACAAATTCTTGTGAACATACTGTAGGATGCTGCATCTGTATCTTTACAGCTGGAGGGAATTTGGCTTTTTTTTTCTTCCTTTTAATCATTGTTAAAAGTAAGAAACCACAAAACTGTATAAAAAAATTAAAAAAAGCAATTAAAAAGAAAACCGGCTCAATTTCCAAGGTGCAAAATTCTACAAGAATCCAGTGCTAGTTTCCTGCTCTAGTGACTATGTATTGGGAAAGTTTTGCTCAATACAAGTAATTTGTTTGATACTGAATTGTCTGGATAAACTTTCTTTTTGGAAGCCACGCTTTGTTTTAGGTCTATGGCGTTTAACCTGGCTCATAATATTTGGCTGGTCCTGCCCACATATTAGTCCGTACATTCAATCAACAACATAAATGACACAAAAAAAACTCAAAAGAAATGTTTCACTCTTTGTTTCATTGCAGCCATTTGGTAAATTAAAATAAGTTCATTTTTTTCTCATTAAATGTACACTCTTCACCCTATCTAGACTGAAAAAAAACTGAAATGTAGAAATTTTTGCAAAATTATTAAAAAAGAAAAACTGAAATATCACATGGTCATAAGTATTCAGACCCTTTGCTCAGACACTTAGGCCTCTTTCACACTTCAGTCGTGCGACGTCAGTCAAAATCCGCCAAAGTGTGAAAAAAACGGATCCGCCATTTTTTTTTTGCGGAGCCACTTTTTTCCCCATTGACTTGCATTAGTGACGGATTTTGACGGATGGTCGTCCGTTTGATCCATTTTTTAACAGATTCGTCATAAATTTGGCGTCCGCCTTTTTTTGAAAACGTCCAATGCAACGTTTTTTGTGTGCGTCAAAATGGCGGACTATGATGGATCCACCGCGTCCGCCATTTTGTATAATGGGCACCTATGGATGGCGGATCCGCCTTCATCCGTTTTTGACGGAATCCGCCAGCGGATCCATTGCTTCCATAGAAAATGCTGAAAACACTGTCCTGGGTCTCTATCTCTCCTCCGTGTCAGACATGCGTACAATATATTTTCCGGGTTGAAAAGTTCATGACGGATCCGTTTGCATCCGTTTTTACACATTTGTGGCGGATCCGCTTTTTTTACACTTTGGCGGATTTTAACTGACGCCAAACGACTGAAGTGTGAAAGAGGCTGTCCAATTCCTTGTGATCCTCCTTGAGATAATAATCTTTATTTTTATATAGCGCTAACAAATTCCGCAGCGCTTTACAGTTTGCACACATTAACATCACTGTCCCCGATGGAGCTCACAATCTAAATTCCCTATCAGTATGTCTTTTTTTTTTGGAATGTGGGAGGAAACCGGAGTACACGGAGGAAACCCTTGCAAACACAAGAAGAACATACAAACTTCTTGCAGATGTTGTCCTTGGTGGGGTTTGAACCCAGGACTCTAGCGCTGCAAGGCTGCAGTGCTAACCACTGAGCCACCGTGCTCCTTCATTGGAATCCAGCTGTGTTTAATTAAACTGATAGGACTTGATTTGGAAAGGCACACACCTGTCTATATGAGACCTCACAGCTCACAGTGCATGTCAGACCAAATGAGATTCATGAGGTCAAAGGAACTGGCCAAGGAGCTCAGAGACAGAATTGTGGCAAGGCACAGATCTGGACAAGGTTCAAAAAGAATTCCTGCTGTACTCAAGGTTCCTAAGAGCACAGTGGCCTCCACAATCCTTAAATGGAAGCAAACTGAGCAATCGTGGGAGAAGAGCCTTGGTGAGAGAAGTAAAGAAGAATCCCAAGATCACTGTGGCTGAGCTCCACAGATGCAGCAGGGAGATGGCAGTAAGCTCCACAAAGTCAACTATCACTGCAGCCCTTTACCAGTCAGGCCTTTGAGGGGCCCAACAGAAGCTTCTCCTTTGTGCCAGACATGAAAGCCCGCATAGAGTTTGCAAAAAAAAAAAAAAACACATGAAGAACTCTCAGACTATGAGAAATAAGATTCTCTGGTCTGATAAAACGAAGACAGAACTTTTTGGTGTTAATTCTAAGAGGTATGTCTGGAGCAAACCAGGCACTGCTCATCACCTGCCCAATACAATCCCAACAGTGAAACATGGTGGTGGCAGCATCATGCTATAGGGGTGATTTTCAGCTGCAGGGACAGATCAACTGGTTGCAAATTAAGGAAACATGAATGTGGCCAAGTACAGAGATATCCTGGATGAAAACCTCTTCCAGAGTGCTCTGGACCTCAGACTTGACCGAAGGATCACATTCGAACAAGACAATGACCTTAAGCACACAGCTAAAATAACAACGGAGTGGCTTCTAAACAACTCTGTGACCATTCTTGATTGGCCCAGCCAGAGGCCTGACCTAAACCCAATTGAGCATCTCTGGAGAGACCTGAAAATGGCTGTCCACCAACGTTCACCATCCAACCTGACAGAATTGGAGGGAATCTGCAAGGAAGAATGGCGGCAGAAGATCCCCAAATCCAGGTGTGAAAAACATGTTGAATCATTCCCAAGAAGACTCTTGGCTGTACTAGCTCAAAAGGGTGCTTCTACTCAATACTGAGCAAAGGGTCTGAATATTTATGACCATGTGATATTTCAGTTTTTCTTTTTTTTAATACATTTGCAAAAATTTCTACATTTCTGTTTTTTTTAGTCAAGATGGGGTTCAGAGTGTACATTAATGAGAAAAAATGAACTTTTTTTTTGAATTTACCAAATGGCTGAAATGAAACAGAGTGAAAAAATTTAAAGGGGTCTGAATACTTTCCGTACCCACTGTATACTGATTATTGCGCATTAGTGTTGGGGAAAGTTCCCCCCTACCATCGCATGTGTACTCCTGGACTAGTTAATGACTCTTCGTAAAGAGCACAGAAGCTCAAAGAAGAAGACACAAATACAAAAAGAGTCCATGTTAAGTGTAAATACTAAAATAAAACTTTACTGATCAAAAATAATACACACAAAATGTGGGAAAAACAACCAGATCGAAAAGCAGACAATTCCAAGTGACAACCTCACAGCGATCAATATCTATCCATACATACATATACAGTGGGGGAAAAAAAAGTATTTAGTCAGTCACCAATTGTGCAAGTTCCCCCACTTAAAAAGATGAGAGAGGCCTGTAATTGACATCATAGGTAGACCACAACTATGAGAGTCAAAATGAGAAAACAAATCCAGAAAATCACCTTGTCTGATTTGGCAAGATTTATTTTGCAAATTATGGTGGAAAATAAGTATTTGGTCACCTAAAAACATGCAAGATTTCTGTCTCTCACATGCCTGTAATTTCTTCTTTAAGAGGCTCCTCTGTCCTCCACTCATTACCTGTAGTAATTGCACCTGTTTGAAATTGTTATCAGTATAAAAGACACCTGTCCACAATCTCAAACAGTCACACTTCAAACTCCACTATGGTGAAGACCAAAGAGCTGTCAAAGGACACCAGAAACAAAATTGTAGCCCTGCACCAGGCTGGGAAGACAATCTGCAATAGGAAGGAAGCTTGGTGTTATGAAATCAACTGTGGGAGGAATAATAAGAAAATGGAAGACATACAAGACCACTGAATCTCCCTCGATCTGGGGCTCCACGCAAGATCTCACCCTGTGGGGTCAAAATGATCACAAGAACGGCGAGCAAAAATCCAAGAACCACATGGGGGAACCTAGCAAATGACCTGCATAGAGCTGGGACCACGGTAGCAAAAGCTACCATCAGTAACAAACTACCCCGCCAGGGACTCAGATCCTGCAGTGCCAGACGTGTCTCCCTGCTTAAGCCAGCACATGTCCAGGCCTGTCTGGTTTGCTAGAGAGCATTTTGATTATCCAGAAGAGTATTGGGAAAAGGTCTGATGAAATCAAAGTAGAACAGTTTGGTAGAAACAAAACTCATCATGTTTGGAGGAGACAGAATGCCAAGTTGCATCCAAAGAACACCATACCTACTGTGAAACATGGGGGTGGCAACATCATTCTTTGGGGCTGTTTGCAAAGGGACCAGGATGACTGATCTGTGTACATGAAAGAATGAATAGGGCCATGTATCGTGAGATTTTGAGTGCAAACCTCCTTCTATCAGTAAGGGCATTGATGAACCGTGGATGGTTTTTTCAGCATGATAATGATTCCAAGCACACCGTCAGGGCAATGAAGAGGTGGCTTCGTAAGAAGCATATGAAGGTCCTGGAGTGGCCTAGCCAGTCTCCAGATCTCAAACTCATAGAAAACCTTTGGAGGGACCTGAAAGTCCATGTTGCCCAGCGACAGGCCCAAAACATCACTGCTTTAGAAGAGATCTGCATGGAGGAATGGGCCAACATACCACCAATAGTGTGTGCCAACCTTGTGAAGACTTACATTGCCAACGAAGGATATATAACAAAATATTGAGATGAACTTTTGTTAATGACCAAATACATATTTTCCACCATAATTTGCAAAATAAATCTTGCCAAATCAGACAAGGTGATTTTCTGGATTTGTTTTCTCATTTTGACTCTCATAGTTGTGGTCTACCTATGATGTCAATTACAGGCCTCTCTCATCTTTTTAAGTGGGAGAACTTGCACAATTGATGGCTGACTAAATACTTTTTTTCCCCACAGTATATGACAAAATTGGACACAATAATGATACAAAATTATAAAGAGATGTAAATGTATAAGTCCAGGATGAAATATTAGTTAAATTGTCTCTCACAAACAACAGATGACTAATTTGTTTCAGGATCTGAAAATTGTAATCACAGAGACATTTTTCACTTTTAGAAACTAAAGGAATATTAAAATGTCCCAATTCTTCAATGAACGACTTCATACACCAAAATGTTACACCTATGTTGTCCTTTTACCCTCTCCAACATAGGGGACATCATTTAGGACATTTTATTCACTAGTATCAGAATACAATAAATAAAAAAAAACCTATAGGTAACCCTTTTTAACCCCTTCCAGTCATGGCTAATTTCAGTTTTTGTGTTTTAGTTTTTTCTCTCCTTAATCTAAAAGCTCTAACATTTTATTTTTCCATTGACAGTCAAATGAGGGAGTATTTTAGAGGAACAAGTTGTACTTTTGAATGACACAGTTACAGGGACTAATGGACTATTATATTTTAATAAAAATTAACTTTGTGAATTGGGAAAATATGGATTACCCTTGTATATACATACTGTTCGTCCTTTCTAAAGGCTCTTTCTAAAACAGACAGTACTTGATAAATCGCCATTCAGAGCCCAAGAGTATGTTTTCAGATGCAAATTTTTGATGCAGCAAAGAACAAGAGGGAATTTTTTATTTTAAAACAGGTGTCTTCTGTTACGGATTCCATCCGGGATATGGCTGCAACGCTCAAAACCTGACTAGTATGCGTGAGAGTGGGATTGTGGCCCCACTGTGCCACAAACCAGACTACACTGGAAGGGGCGTGACTTAGGTCTGTTTCACACTTACGTTTTGTGTCATCAGTCAAAATCCGTCGTTAGCAGAAAAAAACGGATCTGATGGATTTTTCTGGCGGATCCGTTTGTTTCCCCATAGACTTGTATATTGTATCAGCGACAGATTATGACGGATCGCCTTCTGTTTCGTCCGTCGTGCGATGGATCCGTCATAAAATGACAGACGGTGACGGATCCCCTTGCGTCCGTCATTAATTTGAGCCCAGAAACCGCTCTGGTACAGAAATCTCTCTCTTCCCCAGAGTTCTATTTCTTTAAATTTCATATAATGGCTGCTGTGACGGATCCGTCAAAAAAACAGATCATTTTTTTTTTCGAGTTTGACGGATTTTGACTGATGACTCAAAACAGAAGTGTGAAACAGGCCTTAGCAGCTACCTTGGTGTTCGCTGGAGCCTCTGATGGTAAGGTCAGGCTTGTGTGGCAGGCAGTGGTAAGGTCAGGCTTGTGCGGCAGGCAGCTGCCAGGTACCACTATAGGGCGGTGTCTGGCTGTAGCAGCTGATCCCACTGAGGGACTGAACACCAATAGCAGGTGCGGGCAAGTACCGACGGACACGACTGGTACTCTGGCAGGCACGGCTGGCACTCAGGCAGGCAGGCTGGCACATCTTGGACTGGAGGAACAGGAAGGGACAGAAACTGATTCGGAAGGGACAGGAACAAGGGCAGGTATGAGTGCTATATGGAAACAGGTAGGGACCTGTTCAGACTGGAGGAGCTGGAACTGATTTAAGAAGTACAGGTACACAGACAGGTATAAGTTGAGTGCGGCGAGCAGAGCCGCAGGTTGCGGAGCAGAGAGCAGAGCAGAAGAAAATACAAGGATACATAGAGCAGGGTACAGAAGGCTACAGACAAGGATACAGATAGGTACAAGTATAGGACTCAGTTCAGACAGGGTCAGGTATGGTAACGGGTACAGAATAAAGGATTCAGGACTGGGTATGCAGCACCCAAGAAGGCGGAGATGAGAGACACAGGATACAGTTACAAGGGCGAGGGTACGCAGCCCCCTGGGAGGCGGAACAAGAGAAACAGCAGGACAGGATCTGGCAACTCAGTAGCCAAAAACAGACAGTTTGTTGCTCAGGCATCGCTCTATGGGTGGGGATGCTTTAATTACCTGATGCCTCTTGGCAATTGGTTGGGGACATCTTAGGAAGGTGCACACGGTCTCAATAAGACTCAAGAAGTGCCGGGGCCGCCGCCCTAAGCATACAGCCAGGAAGGATGCAGTAAGCAAGAACAAAAGGTTCACAGCAAGGAGCCTGCAGAGGACAGAACTCACAGCATGGTCCGGAGTGGTGAGTAAGATGGGAGATGGAAAAAAAACCTCAGAAAAATATTGTAAGGGATAAATAAGCAAAAAAACAGAAAGAACATATAGAAAAAAAACTTAAAAAGTAACTTTTAATTCATTAAAATTCTCATGAATATACATAAGACAGGGGGATATAGGGA
>VIAB01017488.1:15566-26333 GCA_009801035.1 Oophaga pumilio | reverse complement strand
TATTTTTAGATATCGAGCAGTATCGCTCAACACTAGCTATGGGGATAGGGATATCGCTGTTTACCAGCCCTCTTTATCCATATGCCTACTGTGGCAATGCTTAATTTAAAGTAGGATTGTGGTAGCATGCTTCCCACTCTATAAGCTCATTATACAGGGTGATTATGAGCTTAGGATTGTTAGCTACTGTGATAAGTGATAACTTACTATCAGATAAGACCCTTTTGCGCTTTGTGTCTCCCTTGCTTTTTCCTTTTCTACCATGGACATATGGTGGAGATGTTCTTGAAGAGGAAATAATGGTAATTGGGTATTTTCTATCAAGATTGAGTGCATGCCATAATTTCTCGAAAGGCAGCCAACTAAACAAGTTGATTCAGCATTGAACGCACCGCAATGAGTTTGAACAGCTGAGACGTCAGTTGGCAAATCAGCTGATGACTGGGAGCATACACTTGTTTCCTTACTGTACAATCATAGATGGATAAGGAGAGGGAGAACAAGTACTCAGACTACTACAAAACAGTAGTGATTGGTAAAAATGATGATGGAGATAATTACATTAACAAGGTGCAATTTGATGGTATGGCATGGCTGACAGAAAGACGAACGTGAAGAGAATGAGTGAGAGGCATCATTTAATAAAATGTGCAGGTGACTTCTCTCAATGTGCATATGGAAAGCCATAGTTCTCATTCTATATGATCAGATTGCCAATGAATGAAAGAATCACATGGCATTAATGTTCAAAAGTATTCCTACACAGATGCCTTCAAGTGTGACTCACCACCAGCACGACCGGACCTTTCACAAGCTGCTGAACTTTCTTAACCAATAGCACACGCAGCATCAATTGCTCCAGAGCTGACAACAGAATAAGGAGATTTTTCTCCACAGCTCATTTAATCCTTTGACCCTGAAGCCTGTTTTCACCTTCCTGACCAGGCCATTTTTTTCAATTCTGACCACTGTCACTTTATGAAGTCATAACTCTATAATGCTTCAATGGATCCCGCTGATTGTGAGACTGTTTTTTCGTGACTTATTGTACTTCATGATAGTGGTGAAATTTATTTGAAATGACATATGTTTATTTGTGAAAAAATTGGAAATTTGGTGAAAATTTAGCAAATGTTTTAATTTTCAAAAATTTAATTTTTATGCCCTTAAATCAGAGCATCAGGTTACAAAAATAACATTTTACACAAGTCTACTTTACATGAGTACAATTTTTGAAACCTCATTGTTTTTTGTTAGGAAGTTATAAGGGTTAAAAGTTGACCAGCAATATCCCAATTTTGCAACATTTACAAAACCAATTTTTTAGGGACCACCTCACATTTGAAGTGATTTTAAGGGCCCTATATGACAGAAAATACCCAAAAGTGATATCTTTCTGTAAAATGCACCCCTCAAGGTGCTCACAACCTCATTCAAGAAATTTATTAACCCTTCAGATGCTTCACAGGAATTAATGAAAAAAAATTCCTTTTAACCTAATTTTTTTTACTTTCGCAAGGGTAACAGGAGAAAAAGGACCTTATAAATTGTTGTGCAATTTCTCCTGAGCATCACGATACCCCATTTGTGGGGGAAAACCATTGTTTGGGGACAAGGCAGAGCACGAAATGGAAGGAGCCCAATCTGACTTTTTGAATGTAAAATTTGCTGGCATAATTAGCAGATGCCATGTCGTGTTTGGAGTGCTCCTCATGTGCCTAAACAGTGAAAAAAAACCACACGTGACACCATTTTGGACACAAGAACACTCTTAGAATTTATGTAGATGTGTATTGAGCTCCTTGAGCCCCAATGTGCTTCACAGAAGTTTCTAATGTTGAGCTGTGAAAATAATATTTATCACATTTTTCTAACAAAAATGTATTTTAGCTCCAAACTCAGGAATAAGCATGAGCGAAAAGCACGTCGGGGTTAGGGGAGACAGCGTACCACTTGGCGTCTACATTTCCAGCAGCAAGGACCCTGGTAATATGTACACAGTCCTCAAACGCATATTGTTAAAGATATGTTTGTCTACCTTGCTTACTAAAATATAGTAGGATATAATAGATTCCTTTTCTTCAGTTGAAATGGGACATAGTGGTATTGCATGTCATTATTAGAGTATAGTCTGATCTTTAAAATATTGTTTTTCCATTGAAATTTGCACATTTTTGCACTGACACTTTATATACTTGTATCTACACCATATCTGCTGGATTCAGTCATTTCCAGACATCAAGGCATTTCTTTGGTACCCAGTTTATTGTATATATATATTTTGCTACGAGTACCTTTTGTGGGGTAGGTAAGTGTCTATCCCCACTTTTTTATAGTGAAGGCTGTAATTTTGGCAGGATTCCATGCAGATATGGGGTTTATGTTTGCAATGTAAAAGCAACCAGAACTTTTTGTCTATCTAAATTATAAGACAGGGTATAGACATTTATGTAATGGTGTTCTACTGCTGCAGCTACTCTCTTTGTTTGAGGCACGGTTTTTTAATATCAATTGTCTTCTGTTGAAATAATTTTTTTTATGTTTTATCTTGTGATTGTTTGACACTCTTGATCTACATGTTACTGTCATAAGGAGGTAAAGTATTATGAACTATTAAAGGGTTGAATGTGACTAAACTGATCATATTTAACCCCTTTCTGATGTCTGGCATAATAGTACGCCGACGTTGGACTCCCTCCCTTTGATGTGGGCTCCAGCAGTGAGCCCACATCTTTCCTGGAACATGTCAGCTGTTTTGAACAGCTGACATGTGCCCGATATAGCCGCAGGTGGAATCGCGATCCATCCGTGGCTATTAACACGTTAAATGCCGCTGTCAAATGCAGACAGCGGCATTTAACTCGAGCTTCTGGCCATCCGGCTGGAGACCCGCCCACCGGTGATCCCATCACGTGATCGCAGGTTACCGATTCATTGGCATGACAACTAGAGGTCTCCTGGAGACCTCTATGGTTGTCAGTGCCGGCTTGCTGTGAACGCCACTCGGTGGTCGACGCTCATAGCAAGTGAGTAAATCTGCTATATAGAGACGATATGATCATTGCCTCTATGCAGCAGAGCCAATCAGGTTGTGGCAGCTTCTAGTCTCCCATGGAGACTATTGAAGCATGCCAAAATAAAAAAAGTTTTTAAAAATATAAAAAAAATAAAATATAAAAATTCAAATCACCCCCCTTTCGCCCCATTCAAAATAAAAGAATAAAAAAAATCAAACATACACATATTTGGTATCACCGCGTTCAGAATCGCCCAATCATTCAATGAAAAAAAGGATTAACCTGATAGCTAAACGGCGTAGCGAGGAAAAAGTCAAAATGCCAGAATTACATTCTTTTGGTTGCCGAAACATTGCATTAAAATGCAATAACGAGCGATCAAAAAATCGTAACTGCACTAAAATCATATCATTAAAAATGTCAGCTCGGAGCACAAAAAATAAGCCTTCAGCCAACCCAAGATCATAAAAAATGGAGACGCTGCGGGTATCAGAAAATGGCACAATTTTTTTTTTCTTAACAAAGTTTGCAATTTTTTTTCACCATTTAGATAAAAAAGAAACTAGACATGTTTGGTGTCTGTGAACTCAGAATGTCCTGGAGAATCATGCTGGCAGGTTAGTTTTAGCATTTAGCGAACCTAGTAAAAACGCCAAACAAAAAGAAGTGTAGGATTGCAATTTTTTTGCAATTTCAATGCACTTAGAATTTTTGTCCTGTTTTCTAGTACATGACATGGTAAACCCAATGGCGTTGTTCAAAATTACAAGTTGTCACATAAAAACAAGCCCTCACACGGCCATATTGATGGAAAAATTAAAAAGTTTTGGCTCTGATAAGAAAGGTAGCAAAAAACGAAAACGCAAAACTGAAAAAAGCTCCAGTCATGAAGGGCTAAACTACTATTGCTTATAGATCAAATTGCAATAAAGATTTTATGTTTTAAGAGCAGATTAAAAAATTAAATCTAACCTCTAATTGGTTGGCTAAGATAACAGGTTTTCCCGTCAGACAGTTTTCAAAAACATGAGGGTATTATAAGAACAGTAAAAACGATCATTGAGGTATAATCTCAAATCAATTATTCATTTTTCAAAAAGGATTTTCAACTTCATATCAATATTATGTGTCATTTCCACATGATGAAAATGAAAGCTTAATTAGCAATCATAGCACTGTGTTTCTGTTTCACTGCTGTTATCAGACTTTATTTTAAAAAAGCTTATCAAGATTTAGAATTATTTTCTTCTAATTTGCAAAATGTAGTAAACATTTTCCAGTACAATTTATGAGCTAAATGTTTTTTTGATTTAATTAATTAAAATACGCATGATCTCATTATGGAAGAACACAGTTCAATTCTAATTTAGAAATTTAAATTAACTGGAAAAATGCCCTGTAAAACAATAAAGGTATTATATATACACCATATCTACCATAATACAAAACAAAATAATTTATGTTAAGGCTATGTGCCCACGTTGCAGAAATGCTTCGGAATTGTCCGGAGCATTTCCGGAACTCCTTGCCGCGGGTAAAATGCATATGGAATTCGCATGCGTTTTCCCGCCAAACTCAAGCTATTTGCAAGCATTTTTAGCTTGCAGAATGATAGCACTTTTCCAAGTGATTTGAAGCATCGCTTGGAAAAGTGATTGACAGGTTGGTCACACTTGTCACGTGCAGTGCTTGACGAGTGTGACCAACTTTTTACTATTGATGAATGTTAAAAATAATAAAAAAATTAAAAAATGGATATATTCAACTACTGGCCGCCCCTGATCTGCTCAGCGGCGATCCCGGTCCTCAGCGGCGCTGCCGGCAAGTTCCGTTCCCAGGTGTGCTTAGTGAGAATGACCTTTGCGACATCGTGGTCACTCGACCGTGACGTCACAAAGGTCATTCTTGCTAAGCATGCCTGGGAACGGAAGTTGCGGACAGAGCCACTGAGGACCGGGAGAACTCTGGGGCCAACAGAGGGTAATTATATCCCTTTTTTTTTGTCTCCTCTCCTCCAGACCCTGGGTACCAACCGCACATGAAGCGCTCACTTTAGAAATGGTGGGCATGGCCACATGCATAAAGTGATCATTTCAATGCAATTCTATGGC
Source organism: Oophaga pumilio (assembly GCA_009801035.1). Taxonomy (NCBI): domain Eukaryota; kingdom Metazoa; phylum Chordata; class Amphibia; order Anura; family Dendrobatidae; genus Oophaga; species Oophaga pumilio. The sequence continues at coordinate 21,205 of VIAB01017488.1, read as the reverse complement.
AGCGGAATCTCCGCAATTCCGCTAAAATATTGAACATGCTGCAGATTTTTCCGCTATGCGATTCCGCAGCAGAAAAATTTGCAGCACTGGCACAGCAACTGAGGAAGCGCATAGGATTGAATGGGATGAGTTTTGTTAGCGCTTTTATAAGCATGTCCGCCGCGAAAAAACATGGCAAAAACGCTTAAAAAACACAACGTAGGCACATAGCCTAAAAATATTTTTTTTTATTTTATTTTTCAAATTCATCTTTGTATGCAATCAAATTTCTTTAACAGATTCAAATAACCTCATGAAAATGACAAATGCTATATATACAAAACTATTCCTACAGGATGGAAAAACAATTTTAATGTATATTTTAGTGTTGCACTTTGTTTTTACCAGAAATTTTAGGTACAATTTGAAGAAAAGAAAATATCATATAAACCATATAATAACAATAAAAGCAATAAAAATACAAAACAGCCATTAAAGAGGTTGTCCAATAATGAAATATTATTATATCACTTAAATTATCACAATTTTAAAATTTAAATATGTTTAATATTTTCAATGTCAAGGAATTATACAATCTTGATCTTAAAATTATGCTGTTGCTGGAATATTAGGGTGAGAGGTTCGCTTGTAATAACATGCTAGAAAACAGATCTTATATAGTACTACATGATCCGGGAAACTTATAACCCCTGGGAAAATACAGGGAATTATCTATGTGTTTTCATACTTGTTACAAATGAAAGGAACAACGCATCCAGATTTTCCTATTTTGGTTGGTTGGGTTGTCTGTTTGTCCTTTTTTCTACTTTCGGTTTTGAAGAAAAAAATACATTGTTGAGCATGTAATCACCTGATATCAAAAGTCACATATTTTGAAAATATGAAAAATCTAGATATATTCATAACATTTTTTTTTAATGAACATATTGAATAAACATCTACAATACTGGCAGAATAAATAAGTGAACCGCTATGTTGATGATTCTCAAAAAAGCTTTGCAAAAGTTGTTTCAATTATGGAGATGCGATTGGAAGTTTAACTTTGGTTATTTCCCATTAAATAAAAGCAAACCGCTTTTTCCAAATGTTAAGGTTAGATAAACTAAAATGTCCAACATCTATTACAATGTCAGTTGGACTGTAAACAATGTAAATGATACGTAAGTCCACCAAGTGCAGTTGTCAAAGGGATGGATGTGTCAGATTTTATAATGTGTCATATCGAGAAAATAAGCGTAAAAAATAGCTACATTTCCTCTGGGAACTGCCGAACTGTTCTTATCCAGTGCAATATTTCAGAAGCGATTTCTAACTTCCTCATGTCCTGTGGCAGATAAAGTTCACAATAGTAGTTGGTTATACCTATTCTTCTACAGTTTTTCATGATACAGATCGTTATACTGACTAAAAATCTATTTTTAAGTAATAGCAGGAAGAAAATTAAGGCAAGCTATGTCTCACTTGGCTGATGGTTAGGACAGTCTTCTGCATAATAACACCTTTGTCTTTTATTATAGCCGGGTGTTATATATGTTGTATAAGTTTTAGAGCAAAAAAATGGTAGTCCTGTTACTGCAAAAATACTGTTTTGCCACACAGAATTTTATGTGTGTTCTTTTTAGAGATGAGCGAACTAGTTCGGAAAGCATACGCCAATCTCAAATTCGACACGATCGTAGCTCATTTGGATTCGTGTTCGGATTCCCGAGCATTTCCCTTCAAAATCAGCAACATTTGGGTCACTGTTTTGTAAATGATTTCATTTCCACTAATGCTTTTGTTATTAACTTTGCTAGGATAATGGAGCGGCAGAATGTACATTTTTTTGCATCACCTTAATGTGTGTAAATTGCAGCAGCCAATCAGAGAGCAGAAACCATCCCCAACATCCAGACACAAGAGCTTCTGTCATTGGCTTCTTAAGTCACATGTCCCTCTCCATATAAAAAGCAAACATGCTGTTTTTTTCCAGATGCCATTTTGACAGGGTAACAGGGCAGAGAGGCTGCTCCTGCAAGTTGTCAGATACCTAGATAAGATTCTGTCCTGTGTGAAATCAACCTTCCAGCATGAAACTAGTTTGTGCTATTAGTATTGTGCAAGCAGGAGTCCACATTTACTAATCAAAATCGCTTGAGCTAGTATTGGGGTTCAGGTACAAGGCCCCATTTGTTTGGGCTAATATTGTGTTGCAGTCAGGACTCAGGAGCTCACATTTACTAAACAAAATCTTTTAGGCTAACATTGGACAGCAGGCACCAGGCCCCATTTCATAATCCAAATCATTAAGGCTAATAGTGGTGTGCATTTACCAGACCACATTTTCAAGTAAAATTTGACCAGGTCCCATTTTCTAATAAAAAATGTTTGCACTAATACAGGGGTGCAGGCAGGAGGCCCTCTATCCAAATTAAAATTGTTTGGGCTAATTGATGTGCATGCACCAGGCCCTGTTTCCTAAGTAAAATCGTTTGGGTTAATATTGGGGTGCAGGCAGGGGAGCATAAATGCAGCAAGAATGCAGGTATAAGATTTTGCTGCCTTTTTAGTACAGTAAACTCAAGATCTAAAGGCAGTAAACTGTATTAGCATCAAACATGCAGCAAAAAACTGCAGCAAAACATGCTTTTGTTAAGCAACTACTTTGCCTACAAAAAAATGCAGCAAAAACACAACGTGTGAACATTGTCTTATTATGTAATTATTTCCTCTGATTTTCAGTGCAGCCATGTAGTGTACGCAGGGTTGGACTGGCCCACCAGAGCACCGGTGAAATGCCCAGTGGGCCCCAGAGAGGAGGAAGAAGGAAAAAAAAATTTTGGGGACGTGGGCCCTTTAACCCCTTCATGACCCAGCCTATTTTGACCTTAAAGACCTGGCCATTTTTTGCAATTCTGACCAGTGCTCCTTCATGACTTAACAACTCAGGAACGCTCAAACGTATCCTAGCGATTCTGAGAATGTTTTTTCGTAACATATTGGGCTTCATGTTAGTGGTAAATTTAAGTTGATAATTTTTGTTTATTTGTGAAAAAATTTGGCGAAAATTTCGCACTTTTCAAATTTTTTATTTTTATTCTGTTAAACCAGGGAGTTATGTGACACAAAATAGTTAATACATAACATTTCCCACATGTCTAATTTACATCAGTACAATTTTGGAAACAATTTTTTTTATTAGGAAGTTATAAGGGTTAAAAGTTGACCAGTGATTTCTCATTTTTACCACAAAATTTACAGAACCATTTTTTTTAGGGACCACCTCACATTTTATGTCACTTTGAGGGGTCTATATGGCAGAAAATACCAAAAATTTACAGCATTCTAAAAATTGCACCCCTCAAGCTACTCAAAACTACATTCAATAAGATTATTAACCCTTCAGATGCTTCACAGGAACTAAAGCAACTTGGAAGGAAAAAATGTACATTTTAATTTTTCCAACAAAAATTTTCTTTTAGCATCAATTTTTTCATTTTTGCATGGGCAACAGGATAAAATAGATCCTAAAATTTGTTGTGCAATTTCTCCTGAGTACACTGATACCTCATATGTGGTCATAAACCACTGTTTGGGCGCACGGCAGGGCTCAGAAGGGAAGGAGCGCCATTTAACTTTTTGAATGGAAAATATGCGTGAATATTTAGCGGTTGCCATGTCGTATTTGGAGAGTCCCTGTGTGCATAAACATTGGAGCTCCCCCACAAGTGACCCCATTTTGGAAACTAGACCCCCAAAGGAACTTATCTAGATGCATAGTGAGCACTTTGAACCCCCAGGTGCTTCACCAATTGATCCGTAAATAAAAGAAAGTACTTTTTTCACAAAAAATTTATTTTTGCCTCAGTTTTTTCATTTTCACATGGACAACAAGATAAAATGGTTCGTAAAATTTGTTGGGCAATTTCTCCTGAGTTCACAGATACCTCATATGTGGTCATAAACCACTGTTTGGGTGCACGGCAGGGCCCAGAAGGGAATGAGCACCTTTTGACTTTTTGAATGGAAAATTAGCTCCAATCGTTAGCGGACACCATGACGCGTTTGTAGAGCCCCTGTGTGCCTCAACAGTGAAAAAACCCCACAAGTGACACCATTTTGGAGACTAGACCCCTTAAGGAACTTATCTAGATGTGTTGTGAACACTCTGAACCCCCAAGTGCTTCACAGAAGTTTATAAAGCAGAGCAGTGAAAATAAAAAAATCATTTTATTCCTCAAAAATGATTTTTTTTGCCCGCTATTTTTTTATTTTAACAAGGGTAACAGGAGAAATTGGACCACAAAAGTTGTGCAATTTGTCCTAAATTACAAGGATACCCCATATGTGAGGGGGAACCACTTTTTTGGCGCATGGGAGAGCCAGAAGAGAAGTAGCGCTATTTTGTAATGCAGACTTGATGGAATGTTCTGCGGGCGTCGCATTTGCAGAGCCCCTGATGCCTAAACAGTAGAAACCCCCACTAGTGACCCCATTTTTGGAAACGAGACCGCCCAAGGAGCTTATCTAGATGTGTAGTGAGCACTTTGAACCCCCAAGTGCTTCACAAAAGTTTATAAACGCAGTGCAGTGAAAATAAAAAATGTTTTTTTCCTCACAAATTATTATTAGCCCGCTATTTTTTATTTTCCAAGGGTAACAGGATAAATAGGACACCAAAAGTTGTTGTCCTGTTTGTCCTGAGTACGCTGGTACCCGATATATGGGGGGAACCACTGTTTGGGCGCACAGCAGGGATCAGAAGGGAAGGAGCGCCATTTGACTTTTTGAATGGAAAATTAGCTCCAATCGTTAGAGGACACCGTGTCGTGCTTGGAGAACCCCTGTGTACCTAAACCTTGGAGCTCCCCCACAAGTGACCCCATTTTGGAAACTAGTCTCCGTAAGGAACTTATCTAGATGATAGTGAGCACTTTGAACCCCCAGGTGCTTCACAGAAGTTTATAACGCTGAGCCGTGAAAATAAAAAATCATTTTTTTTCCTCAAAAAATTATTTTTTAGCCCGCAATTTTTTATTTTCACGGGAGTAACAGGAGAAATTAGACCCCAAAAGTTGTTGTGCTATTTGTCCTGAGTACGCTGATATCCCATATGTGGGGGGAACCACTGTTTCGGCACACGTCAGGGCTCGGAAGGGATGCAGTGACGCTTTGAAATGACGACTTGATGGAATGGTCTGCGGGCATCTTGTTTCGTTTGCCCAGCCCCTAATGTGCCTAAACAGCAAAAACTTCCCATAAGTGACTCCATTTTGGAAACTAAACCCCCCAAGGAACTTATTTAGATGTGTGGTGAGCACTTTGAACCCCCAAGGGCTTCACAGAAGTTTATAATGCCCGGTCATGAAAATAAAAAATATCATATTTTTTACACAAACATTTTCCCAAGGGTAACAGGAGAAATTAGATGCAAAAGTTGTTATCCAATTTGTCCTGAGTGCGCTGATATCCCATATGTGTGAGAAAACTACTGTATGGGCACATGTCGGGGCTCGGAAGGGAAGTAGTGACATTTTGAAATGCCGACTTGATGGAATGGTCTGCTGGCGTCATGTCATGTTTTCAGAGCCCCTGATGTACCTAACCTGTGGAAAACCCCCCAATTGATACCATTTTGGAATTTAGACCACTCAAGGAAC
>VIAB01017487.1:44389-54971 GCA_009801035.1 Oophaga pumilio | reverse complement strand
GGATTGCCGCGGAAATTTCCGCGGCAATTCCGCAACATGTGCACTTAGCCTTACTGTCACAAGAGTTGGATGATGATGAGACACAATTGCCAACAAGTGATGTTTTTACATCAGCAAGTCAGGAGGAGGACCAGGGTGTGTGGAAGTGGAAGACCAGATGGTGGACGATAAAGTCATTGACCAAATGAGGGATCTGTAGCACAACAACGGTCAGGAAGAGGCAGTGGGGTAGCAAGAGACAGAAGGTGGGCAAGTGTTACCCAGAGCACCAACATAGGTGACATTGCCAGGCCAAGGTTAGTTGTTCCGGAGTCCAGCACTTTTTTAAAGACAGGCCAGTTAACCCAAAAATGGCCATTTGCAATATCTGCCATGCCAGCATTACAGGGGCAGCAAAACTACCAGCCTGACCACCACCAGCATGCTCAGGCACATGACAGCAAAGTACCCGATTAATTGGGCCGAACTCCAGGATACAGAAACAGTGTCTACGGGTTACACCACTGACTCTTCCCCTGTTTTACGACCACACCAATTCCTTGTCCATGACGCAGGCGGAGATGTCTCCCACTCTGCACGTGTTGGAGCACACTTGCAGCCATGTCTACGTCTTTTTCCCTAGCCCAGTGCTCTGAATGCAAGCATAAATACGCAGCCACCCACCCACAGGCCACACTACTAAACTGCCACATTTTTCCAGACTGCTTGCCCTGGAAATGTTGCCGTTTAGACTTGTGGAGATGCAAGGTTTCCGCAACTTCATGGTGGCGGCCGTCCCTCCCTACTCTGTCCCCAGCTGCCACTATTACACCCAGTGTGCCGTCTCCACCTTACATAAGCATGTGTCCAATAACATCAGCTGTGCCCAGATCAACGCCGATACTGGGAAGGTCCACTTAACCATGGACAAGTGCTTGTGGCCAGGGACACTACATTTCACTGATGGCACACTGGGTGAATATTGTGGAAGCTGGGACCCTAGTATGGAACACGTGGTACCCACACTGAGGATTGAGGCCATGGTTCAATCAGGGTTGCCCCCTACTTTTATAGCAGTTCATGCTCCTCCTCAACCTCCCTCTCCGAAACATCAACATCAGTTGGAAGCACTGCCTCGGCCCAGTGGTAACAGGCTCTGCTGAAGCTAATCTGCCTAGGTAGCAAACTGCACACCACCGGGGAGTTGTTGAAAGGGCTAACAGACCAGATTAATCTGTGGCTCTTTCCCCTGAACCTATAACCAGGCATAGTTGTATGTGACAATGGCCGTAAGTTGGTTGCGGCTCTGAAGCTTGGCAACCTTGCACACGTACCATGCCTGGCCCATGTGCTCAACTTAGGGTGTGTTTCCACGGTCAGTAATTGCTGCGTGTTTGACGCTGTGTACTGGCGCAGCGTCAAACACACAGCGTCCAGATGTTACAGCATAGTGGAGGGGATTTCAAGAAATCCCGTCTCCACTATGCTTAAAAACACGCAGGCGGCAGACCTGCGTTAATGGACATACGGCGCGTCTTTTTAGATCGCAGCATGTCCTTTTCCCTTGCGGACGCTCCGTCGCCGCAAGGGAAATAACACAGGCCTATATAGCGCTGCGGTGATTCCGGATGTGTTCAATGAGCACATCCGGATTCACAGCGCGTTCTCAAGGGGGTGGGGCTTTGGGCGGAGCGGACTTTCCGCTCCGTCCAAAGCGCTGTGGTTCCGGACCATGGAACCACAGCCTTAGTGGTTCAGCTGTTTCTAAAAACCTACCCAGATCTGCCTGAGCTACATGTATGTATGCCGCATGTATGGCCATTTCTGGAAGTCCCCTACAACTGCCGCCACCCTGGCAGGCCTGCAACAGCGTTTTTAACTTCCAGCTCACTGGTTGGTGTGTGATTTCGCCATGCTTTGGAACTGAATGTTGCATATGTTGGCAAGGCTTTTTAAGCAGCAGAGGGCAGGAGTTCAATACCAGCTCCAATATGTCCGTCGGTATTTCAGTCAACCTCCACACATAAGAACTGATGAGAGGGCATGGATGTCTGACATCTGTGCTGTTCTCCATAACTTTGAGGACTCGACCAAGATGGTGAACGGCGATGACGCCATAATCGGTGTCACCATCCCGCTTCTGTATCTACTGAAACGCTTGCTGCTCACAAAGAGGAACAAGTTGAGATGGTGCAAGAAACTATACAGGGTGATGCCACACAGCCCAGCCTCATCTCTTCTCAACACGGATTGAGCAATGAGGAGGAGGAGCTGGTTGCCTGCGCTACAGACGGTACTACCCACACCACCTTAATCCTGTCTGTTCGGCGTGGATGGCCTAAAGACGAGGAGGAGAAGAGGGAGGATGAGTAGCAGGAGTACATGGATAGTCGTCCTCTTGGTGGGGACAGGGAAGTCTTGGCTGTTTGCATTCTGGCATATATTGCTGAGTTTATGTTCTGCCTTATTTATGACCCTCGCGTTGTACGCATTTTGGCAAACACTAAGGGTTGGTCACCCTTCTAGATTCATGCTACAAAGAGAACTTTCCATCTCCTTCTGGTGGAGAGGCATAATAATAATTATAATAATCATCTTTATATAGCGCCAACATATTCCCAGCGCTTTACAGTTTAGCATGTCCTACACAACAGTCATAAGTAACAACGTTAAAGATAATACAATAATTAAAGCAAAACAACCCTGCTCGCGAGAGCTTACAATCTACAATGAGGTGGGGGAGATGCAAAGTACAGGTGTGTATATGCAATGATGGTCCAGCCATCTTGAGGAAGTGGGAGATAGATAAAGGCTGCATGAGCTAGTCACCAGCAAGTATTTGTGGTACTGATGGGTGCTGTGGAATTTGATACTTATGCACGCACACCCACACACAATCACTTTGATTAGGGAACGTGATAGACCGCTCTCAACAGATGTGTTTTGAGGGAGCGCCTAAAACTGTACAGCAAGTTTGAATTGGATCCTATAATGAATAGGCAGCCAGTGCAATGACTGGCGAGGAGCGGACGCGTCCGAGTACCAACTATCCAGATGAATGACCCTGGCTGCTGCGTTAAGGATGGACTGGAGAGGGGAAGTAAGTTGAGTAAGGAGGAGGCCAGTTAATAGTGTTGCAGGAGTGGTTCATGGCGACAGTGAGGGTTTTAGTTGTTTCCGTGGTGAAAAAAGGACAGTTCCTTCGACAACCAAGCAGTAGAGATGAGGGAGATACACACCAGATGCAAGGGAACACTTTCAAAGGTCTGGGACAGTTTACTCAGGCCCTGGGGTACTCTGACAAGGAGGGAAAAGTTTTGGAAGATGCTGAAGGAGTACCTTACCGACTGTACCTGCGTCCTCTTTGCCTTACAACTATTTGTGTATTCAAGCTAGACACATGGCATGTACTGTCTCTCTATTCCTTAGAGGTCCTGGCCTTCCCTGCTGCTAGCATTTTGTGAGAGCGGATTTTTAGTACTGCCAGGGGTATTATAACCCATAGGCCCATCTGCTTGTTAACTGAAAAGGCTGACTCTTATTGAAATAAACAAGGGCTGGATTGATCCATACTTCTCAACACCACCAGATGACAACATCGTAACATAAACTCAAATCCAGTGTTTTTTTTTTTTTCCAAGTATTTCTATGTACCCCTTCACACAAACATGGGTATATGCTTCAGGATTTTTCTTTTTGGTGTTGCTCTCCTTCTCATCCTCTTCCACCACCATATTAAGAGGGTGATCATGCTACGCTTGCTATACATTGTTTAAGGGTGTTTATGATGCCCTCATTAACAGGCCTACCTCTCAGGGCTTAGTACCTCTAACGTTCTTTGATATATATGTATACCTCACGGAGGTAAATGTCAAACAACGGATGTTCGGGCCCCCCATTAATCTCAATGGGATCGGGGTACCGTCCTGGTACTCGAGCCGACCCTTTTTATAGATGGTCGGCCAGACCCGAACATCCACGGTTTCGCCTATCACTACTGCGCACTCCTGGCCAGGGTCTGGGCAAGCAGTAGTGACCAAGGAAGCAAGCTGAACACTATAGAAGACAAAAGCTCTCATATGAGTAGAATGACAGCCGATAGAAAAAGCAAGTCAATTGCAAACTTGCTTATTTACATGCCGTCTTACTAACTAAAACAATTTTAATAACTGGAGTACCTTTTTATTAACAATAAACAATGTACTCATTGATTTGCCAGTCATGTTGGGTGATTTGTGCATTTTATTTATTACTAGAAATAGGCCCGATGCTATCGTATCGGGAGTATGGTGAAATTAACATCTGTGTGCTCATGCGCGGGAATAGCGGTGACGTGAATGTCACTTGCGCTGGCGCAGTTCGTAGCCTTGTGGCCACGAATTGTGCCTGCGCAAGTGACATGTCACCGCTATTCCCGCGCATGTGTAGTAACAACGCAGCTGTTACTGCGCCTGTGTGGGAATAGCGGTGACGTGTGTCACTTGCGCAGGCGCAAGTGACACTGCCGCGGTGCCTTATGGGATTCGGGGACAGCGGCTGGAAGTCCAACTGGCGAGTGTATATAGATTACTGTTTTTACTTCTGTCCTAGAACGATGGACGTCTACGTTTATCCAAGACTGGCCTCATGTACAAAAACAATAAGACCGGGAAAGTGGAAAATATTGCAGCCGCTGATCTGTCGGAGGGCATGTGGCGCCGGGTAGCACTTGGACACGGCATCAAACTTTTAACACGTGCTGGCCATGTGTATAAGTATGATGGCTTCAGGGAAGCGGTGAGTGATCTTATAGCCTTCCACTTAAGCCCCTCAAGTAGTTTCTCCTCTAGGTCAGAATTCCCTAACTCGTCCTCAAGGCCCACCAACAGGTCATGTTTTCAGGATTTCCTTTGTATTGCACAAGTGATGCAATTATCACCTGGGCAATACTAAGAAAATCCTGAAAACATGACCTCTTGGTGGGCCTTGAGTACTGGAGTTGGGGAACCCTGCTCTAGGTGTCGACATTTGATACCATAGCTCAGCCTCATTCACTTAAATATGTCAGTTGGAAGTTTAACCTTTCATGTGGTGAACCGAGCAATACTTTTAATCTGTGAAGAAAATCCTGTTTCCTTTTCTCCAACAGGAGTATGAGAAGCTTTCTGAATTTTTCAAGATGCATTTCCATGTGGACTTGGTAGAAAAGGATCTGTGTGTGAAAGGATGGAATTGGGGCAACGTAAGGTTTGGAGGTGCGCCTGCTTGATTATAAGATTTACTATATTTCCCCGGATTATTATAATGTACTTGGATATTAGAAATTCAGATACATCTACTCCCCTCATGGCTGCATGTGGTATGTAAGATGCACTGACTCCCCCATTCCCGTTGTTTTTATATGACCAGTGGGTGGTGGACCTTAAGATTATGGCGTAAGAATAGCGTATCTGTCTTTATAACCTAGTCTTCTTTGCTTGTGTAGGACAACTACTCTCATTTGATATTGGAGAACAGCCGGCATTTGAACTCCCTCTAAGTAATGTATCTCAGTGTACCACTGGGAAGAACGAGGTTACACTGGAGTTTCACCAGAATGATGATTCGGATGTTTCACTCATGGAGATTCGGTTCTATGTTCCTCCCACACAAGAGGACGGAGGAGATCCAGTAGAGGTAATGGTTTTTGGTTTTGACTTGTTTTACAGGGGGAAGAAAACTTTTGAAAAAGAAGTGCAATGCAACAATTCACTCAGTAAAATTTGCTTATATTAAAGATATTATTAAAAAAAAAGATTTGTTAAAAAACTTAAGACCCAAGATAGTCAAAGATGAATAGGATAACTTTGTGTTAATAACATGATACAAATCGGATATTATAATAGAAATAGGATTAAGCACTAAATGGTAAATATCAGAGATTAATATAATGGTATAACAAGGTACCGTATATACTCGCGTATAAGCCAAGATTTTCAGCCCATTTTTTTTTAAGGCTGAAAGTCCCCCTCTCGGCTTATACGCAAGTCATATACCTGAGGTCGAAGGGGGAGCGGGGGTGTCAGATCATACTTACCCCCCGCCGACGCGTCTCTGCAGCCCCCCTGCTTCTTCCACTATCTCAGGCTCCTTCCTGCAGCGGTCACGTGGTACCGCTCATTAAAGTCATGAATATGCACATATTCATGACTTTAATGAGCGGTACCACGTGACCGCTGTAGGAAGGAAGAGGTGCCGGAGACCGCGGAAGAAGAGCATGGGCTGCAGAGACACGCCAGGAGGGGGTGAGTATAGCGATATTCACCTGTCCCCGGTCCACCGCTGCGTGCGCGTCCTTTGGCTGTGATGTTCAGGCAGAGGGCGCGATGACGTCGTTAGTGTGCGCCGCGCCCTCTGCCTGAGCATTCACTGCCGGAAGACTCGGAAAACAGCGGTGGTCGGGGACAGATGAATATCTCAGGTGCCGGGGCCCTGAGCCAGCAGTGACATCGTCACCTGGCCCCCAGCGATGAGAGATGAGTATGTCTTTTTTTTTTTTTTTTAAGTTGCAGCGGCAGCATAAGGGACCTATACTGTGGAGTATATGGGGCATAATCTATGGAGCATCATATGGGGTATAATCTATGGAGCATCTTATGGGGGTATAATCTATGGAGCATCTTATGGGGCCATAATCTATGGAGCATCTTATGGGGGCATAATCTATGGAGCATCATATGGTGCATAAAATATATGGAGCATCTTATGGGGGCATAACCTATATGGAACAGCATATGGGGCATATTCTATGGAGCATCTTATGGGGCCATTATTAACCTTTATGCAGCGTTATATGGGGAGTATTTTGTATGGAGCATCTTATGGGGCCCATCATTAACTGTATGGAGAATTATATGGGGCTCCTGATTCAATATGGATATTCAAAAACATTTAACCTACTGATGTCTCAATTAATTTTACTTTTATTGGTATCTATTTTTATTTTTGTAATTTACCAGTAGCTGCTGCATTTTCCACCCTAGGCTTATACGCGAGTCAATAAGTTTTCCCAGTTTTTTTTGGCAAAATTAGGGGGGTTGGCTTATACACGGGTCGGCTTATACATGAGTATATACGGTATTTAAAATGTAATCCCAGTATTAGACAGATACCCATTGGCATAAAACCATGTAAGTGGTAAGCAGAAACATGTCAAAATAAAGTATCATGAGGTAGAAAAAGTATAAATCCCATGGGAAATGTAAGTGTGCACAATGGCATGGAAAGGACTCTCAAGTCAATGAAAGAAACTCACCCCACACTCGTTTCGCATTTAGCTTCGTCAAGGGGTTGTTTTTAAGGGGTTGTTCAGACATGGAACAATCTGTATGGACAGAGAAGGCAATGACCATGGGTGATTTTATTTACTTCAGATCCACACCTCTCCCAAGGAAGCTTTTGCTTGCAGGTTGAGTTATCTGCTAGTTTTGAATAGGTAAGATATAAATATATATAATTAGAATGCAGAAGTTTTTAGGGTATGTGCACATGTTGCGGATTTACTGCGGATCCACTGCAGAACCGCAAGTGATTTACAGTACAATGATGTACTATGGGGAAAAAAAATCGCTGTGCACATGCAGAAAAATCCACGTAGAATCGCTGCGGATTATTTTCCGCAGCATGTCAATTCTTTGTGCGGATTCCACAGTGTTTTTACACCCATTCAATTATAGGAATCCACAGGTGTAAAAACGCATGCCAAATCCGCATAAAAACGCACGGATTTAGACCTGCAGATTCTGGCAAAAGATGCAGATTCCGCAAGGAAAATTCCGCACAGCAATCCGCAACGTGTGCACATACCCTTAATGTGCTTTCTGGGAATCACCATGGCCAATACAATCCCCATTCTCGTTCGACACATGGTCTATACACAGCTGCGCTTTGAGACGGTTCCTGTGATGTTGTGTTACTTCTTTAGAGGTATATAAATGATTCTAGTGCACTGTTAGTGCACATCTCTGGGAGGTATTCTGCAATATCCCGTGTAGCTTCCTTTTCATGTAATCATTTACCATGCCTGCTCGTTTGTGCGTGTTGTCATCTATTTCATTTCTCCCTATGCAATTAGGCTTTTGCTAAAAACGTCCTCTCCAAGGCAGACGTCATCCAGGCAACAGGCGACGCAGTCTGCATATTTCGGGAGTTGCAGTGCCTTACTCCTCGTGGTCGCTATGACATACGAATCTATCCATCCTTTCTCCACCTGCACGGAAAAACCTTTGATTATAAAATACCATATACAACTGTGCTACGGCTTTTCTTATTGCCTCATAAGGACCAGCGTCAGATGTTCTTTGTGGTAAGTCTATGTGTATACCGTTATGGGCGAAAGTGTTTGTACCATTGAAATTCTTCCAGAAAATTACTGCAATTACACATGTTTTGTTGTACTCATGTTTATTTCTTTTGTGTATATTGGAACAACACAAAATAACAGAGGGGAAAAAAAGGCAAATTGCACATAATTTCACACACGACCCCAAAAATGGGCCAGACAGAATTGTTTACACCTTTCAAAAATTGTGAGTAAACGGCTTTGTTTAAAGCATGTGATGCTTGTCCAAACTCGCCCGTGGCAAGTAACAGGTGTGTGCAATATGAAAATTGCCACTGAAAACAGATAAGTTGACTCAATCTTTGCATTGTGTGTCTGTGTGTACCACATTAAGCATGGAGAACAGAAAGAGAACTGTCTGAGGACTCGAGAATCAAAATTGTTGAAAAATATCAACAATTTCAAGGTTACAAGTCCATCTCCATAAATCTTTGTCCACGGTGCGCAATATAATCAAGAAGTTTACAAGTCATGGCATTGTAGCTTAATCTCCCTGGACGTGTACGGTGGAGAAAACTTGATGAAAGGTTGCTACACAGGATAGTCCAGATGGTGCATAAGCAGCCCCAATCAAGTTCCCAAGAAATTCAAGGTACATCAGTGTCGGCGCAAATTATCCGTCGACATTTGAATGAAACGCTATGGCAGGAGACCCAGGTGGACCCCACTACTGACACAGAGACATAAAAAAAGCTAGACTGCAGTTTGCCAAAATGTACGTGAGTAAGCCAAAATCCTTCTGGGAAAGTATACTGTGGACAGAAGAGACCAAGATAGAACTTTTTTGTGAAGCACATCATTCTACTGTTTACTGAAAACTGAAAGGGGCCTACAGAGAAAAGTACACAGTACCTACAGTCAAATATGATGGAGGTTCAGAGCTGTTTTGGGGTTGGTTTGCTGCCTCTGGGAGCCTTGACTATGTGCAAGGCATCATGAAACCTAAAGATTGCTGAAGGATTTTAGGTCGCAGTGTAGTACCCAGTATGAGAATGCTGGGTTTGTGTCCTAGGTCATGCATCTTCCAGCAGGACAATGACTTCAAACATACTCCAAGAAGCACGCAGAAACGGATGGAAACAAAGCACTAGAGAGTTCTGAAGTGGACAGCAATGAGTCCAGATCTAAATTCCATTGAACACCTGCTGGGAGAACGCACCCTTGAAATATGAGAGACCTGGTGTAGTTTGCAAAACGAGTTTTCCAAAATTCCAGTTGAGAGGAGTAAGAAGATTGTTGATGGTAATAGGAAGCGATGAATTGCAGTTATCTATTCCAATGGGTGTGCATGCTAATGTTAAATTGAGGGATCCAGCAATTTGTCCTGAACACTTTGGGGGTTTTGTGTGAAATTATGTCCAATTTGCCATTTTCCCCTCTCCCATGATGGCACACCAGAGAGAGAGCGTAGGATCCACCCCTGTTACTGGACAGGAATCAAAGTGTGCAAAATAAAAAGGCAACTCCTACTTCCTTCAATGTGGTTTCCTGTCCTCTTAATGTAGGAGCCTTCAGCACACGGCTGGAGCAGCCTTGAATCATGGAACACCATGGTGTGACCTATAGCAGCTTCTAGTAAGAAAAGCAGTGAGTACAGGGGCCCAGTTAGGCTTTGAAATTCTAACAGTCTGGGAGAATCTACGTTTAATGATTCAGTACCTACCTATATTTGGCCTAGAGCTTTGTGGTTAGGTAACAGCCTGGGAAGGTGGCTTGCAGCCTGGCATTTCTCGCTTGGGTGCTTTGGCTTAGTTTGCTAAAAGAGTCTGCCTTGTCAACAGATCCTGTGTTGTTTTTTGTTAAAGTCTTGCATAGTGCTTGTGTATTGAATCTCATCTGTAGCCTCATATCTTGTGTATTCAGCCTGCTAACTCATGGCTCTGGTATTGAGCTTCATGGCTTGCATTATGGCTTGTATTTTGAGCCTGCAACTTATGTCTGTCCAAGTGGCTTGTGTATTGAGTCTCCTGTCTGGTAGTTGGTCTGCCACTTCAAGTCTGGCTTTCTGTCTCATGGTTCACATACTGTGAGGAAAAACGGCACACGACCGCCACACGGTAGCCAGGGGTATCACGGCTTATTATCCCACCGCTGCCACCAATGTGATGAACGGCACACACAACGGCTGCTGCCGTCCGACCCAATGTGTCAGGAATAATCTGCAGGAATTTATAATTATTCCACTTCCACTTTGGAACTCGCAGCTCTCTGGCGCCCCCTTTTAGCCTCAGGTCAGTCAGGGAA
>VIAB01017487.1:0-12217 GCA_009801035.1 Oophaga pumilio | reverse complement strand
ATGTGGAGTCTGTAATGATCTACATATTCCGAGAGCTGGAGGATCACGCGTTTCCACTGTAGCTGTCGCTACTTCCGGTTGAAAAGTGTCAAAGGTTTTGACCACTTAGTGGATAATCTTGAGTTTACAAAAACAAAGTTATATAAATCTGCTATTATTTTGAATTCCTAGGATTATGTTCCAGAGAAGAAGACAACTATTGAGTGTAGAAAATGGAGTCGGACCCAGAGCCCTATCGTAAGGTCACCTCAGTCACTGGTACAGGGGGTAAAAAATAATCAGATGTTAGACCTCACCAACAAGATTATTGAGCTACTAACTAGAGAGGTGAGCGCTGCTGGGAATAATTGGTCATTATACCATAATACTTGGAATTAATGTGTCTGGATGATGACTGTATTATTATGTGTGTCAGGTTCCTATAAGGTGTCAGGATGTCACCGTCCATTTCTCCATGGAGGAGTGGGAGTATATAGAAGGAAACAAGGATCTGTACAAAGACGTCATGATGGAGGATCACCAGAACGTCATGTTATCAGGTCAGTAATGATCTTTGTTGTCCCTATATTTCTTTTTAATAAAGTATCTTTATTGAAGTTTTCCAACAATTTTTACACGAACATATTACCCTCTTCGGGTAAACGCAGAAAATTAAGAACAACTGGGATGGGGGAAAATGGGACAAGAAAGGGAAAGACCAAATTAAATTAAAAACAAAAATTCCTGTTCTACAAAGGAAAAAACAAACAAAAAATATATAGTCATCACCACTGTAATGTCTAAAAAGAAAACATCTCCTTTTGCAGCTTTTAGCCTTGCAATCATTATTATTGCACATGGGATAAGCATGGATCATATCTCTCGTAATCCTCTTTATTAAATCAAGCCCAATCTATATCTCACTAATTCCCTCGATGGGAGCCCTGGTCCCTATATTTCTTAGTATCACAGTATATTTCAGATGTAGGGGACAGATTGATGAGTGTATGACTACAGATACGATTTCACAGGGTTTTTTTTTTGTACCTTTTCCACTTTGAAATCTAGATGAATGCACTAGAGTTTTAGACACAAAACAGGAAAAAGTTTTTGTTCATGAATGTCCACAAAGTTTCTTAATTTTACATGCATTGAGGCAATAAAATTGGTTGCATTGTCTTGAAAGAAGTTCCCCACCTCTATTTGACCCCCTTTCATATGTACTCACTTTTTATAATACTAATATACTGTCATTACCTGCACTTCTTCTATGAGCGTAGCTCGGCATGGGTCACGTAATCCGTTCTTGACATGCAGGTGATGCTTCCTGTCGGTTACATCCAATCCACCCTTCTTCTGGACACGGGATTCAGACTGAATGTGCAGAGCATATTACTTTTCTCCTCATGGGGGGCACAGGTAACTTTTAAATGATTGATAGCATATCTGAGAACAAGCTCGGATCAGTCTTCATGGATCCTGCCACTGCATTGAAGAGCTGAGCTCCTCAGTTGACAAGCGCTGTGATGTACTTGTCATTAGAAAGCTCCTCATAGCACATGTCAATGAAAGGGTTCAGCACCTAGAAAGCATCTGCAAGCTCAGATGATAGACATCACAGTCCTGCCAATGCTTTGGAGTATAAGTGCCAGCTCCTTCAGTTGATAAGTGCTGCTATATACTCCAAAGCCTTGGCAGGCTCAGTGCAGAGGACAATGATGTCATCTGAGCTTGCATGCTCACTCTGTCAATCATATAAAGGCAGCGCTGCGCCTCTGGACCGGATTGACCTGCTCTTCTCATTCTGTTTGAATCCTGTGCCCAGACGAGGGTTGGATCGGACATAAAAGACAGGAAGTAGCGCCTTCACGTCAAAGGACCCACATCGAGATGCGCTTATAGAAGAAGCTCAGGTAATTAAAGTTATTAGAAAAGTGATTAAGAAGAGTTAAAATATATGAAAGGGGGTCAATTAGTAATAGAAACCCTTTTATTCTAAAGGATATATGTAACACATGCATGACTGAACACTTGCTGCAACTATGAGGACTAGAGATTTGACTCTAGCCTATATTCTTATACCAAGTCTCCAAATTCCACGTGTAATATTTGGAGAACAGCACTTTTGAAGTTTGGGAGCAGCATGACATTTCTTATTTTATAGTTCTCTGTACAATCATGAGGAAAAATAAAGTACGCCCTCTTTGAATGTTAAGGCTTTATGTATTATGACATAAAAGAAACTCATCTGGTCCTTAGAAGATCTTAAGAAGATCTTAAGATAAAGGTAAATACAACCTCCGATTCACAACACATGAGAAATTACACCGTGTCACTGTTTACCAAAATCTAGTGTGTAAAAAAATTAAGTGTACCCTTACTTCTTCCATGGGAGCAACCATAGGTTGGTAATCAAATATCATTGATTTATTTTCTTCAGTAAGTCCACCTGTATAAAAGCAGAAGTTTTGGCAGCTTTCTGGTCTGCGACATCAAGGGATGTAAACATTAGTAGTGATCTTAGATGAGCAATTGTTGCAGTCCATCAATCTGGGAAGTGTTACAAGGCCATTTCCAAACAGTTTGGTGTCTACCTTTCTTCAGTGAGAAAGATTACTACTAAGAGGAATAGATTTAAGACAACGTCAATCTTCCCAGGAGTGGATGTCCCAGCAAATTTAACTCAAGGTGAGATCATGGAATGCTTAGAGAAATTGTGAAAAAAAATACAAGAGCTACAGCTCAGACTCTAAAGGCCTCAGTCAGTTTGTTACATGTTCAAATTCATGAAAGTACTATTACAAAAAGACTGAACCAGTACGGCTTGTTTGGAAGAGTTGCCAGAAGAAAGCCTCGTCTTTCTAAAAATAAAAATAATCACATGGCCCCACTGATAAAGTTTTCAAAGTTGCATCTGAACAGACTACAAGACTTCTGGAACAGCATCGTTTTGACAAACAAGGTGAAGTGAAGATGTTTGGCCGTAATACCCTGCGCTGTTTGTCAAAAACCAAACACACAGCATAACTGCACAAACACCTCATACAAACTATCGAGCATGATGGTGGAGGGGTAGTGAATTTGGATGTCTTGCACCTATATGATCTGGGCACCTTGCAGTCATTGAGTTGACGAAAAACTTCTCTGTAAACCATATATTTCACTGTAAACCAAATATTTCTGGAGTTAAATTTTCCGCTATTTTATCGAAAACATAAAGTGTGTCTGAAACTGGATCACACATCAGGACAATAATCTAAATCACTGCAGGAAATCTACATCAGAATGGCTGAAAAAGAAAAGAAGGTTTTGCAATAGTCCAGACCTCAATCCGATTGAAATGCTGTGACGCGGCCTTAAGAGATCTATGCATAAACAAATGTCCACAAACCTCTATGAACTTGGATCAGTAGGATCAACTCTCCTAAGCAATCTATGTAGGTATGTAGGTCATAGAAAGCTGAATAAAGTGATGCCTTGTTATCTGTGATCCCATGTATTATTCCATAGAAATCCATGTTTTTCTTATATGTACATGAGCTATTAAGATCTATTGATCAGACATAGATCTCCCAGAGAATCTGCCTCCAGAGCTTGTTTTACATGAAAGGGGGCGTTACCAATGTGAGACATGTAGATCAGGAGAGCAGACTCAGTCATTACATGTCTCACACTGGTAACTCTCCCTTTGATCTAAAATAATCTCAGGAAGTAGATTCTCAGGAGGATCAGTGTCCGGGCCATAGCTGGAACAGCTCATTTACATATAAGAAAAATGTGGATTTCTGTGGAATAAGGCATCAGATCGCAGATATCAAGGTATCTTTTTATTCAGCTTCATATCACCTACATGCCAATATATATGGCATAGTAGGGATGCCCTTTTAAGCAAAATTGTAAAGAAGAATGTAAAAGACTGATATAATGTTTTTCAGAAAATACTAAGCTATTACAGCTAAAGATGGTTCTACAGCTGTTGATTCATGGGGTGTATTTAATTTTTTCACACAGCTTCTGCAAGTTGCCCTAGTTTTTGATAAATGACACAGTGTAATTTGTTATGTATTGGTTGTTCATCAGAAATGTTATTTCATTTAATTTTAATTCCTCCAAGCACCTGATATTTTAGTTTTGCTATGGAATGAGATGTATGAGCATAGAACTGAAAGAGTGTGTTTTTTCTCCGGACGGTATACGTAGGGGAGAGGGGAAGGTGAGAGTAGGCTAAAGAGCTGGGCCAGCTCTAGGTTTTCATGTGCCCCCTTTAACACATACCACAATGTATGATGCACAGATATAGCACAGAAATATAGGTATAGTACAATGCCAAAGCTTTCACTTGCCGTATTTTTCAAACTATAAGACACACAGAACCATAAGACGCACCCCAAATTTTCAGGAAGAAGATAGGGAAAACAATGTAATGTGCCAAATGAGGATCCGTCTCCGTCTTACAGTCCAATTCAGCTTACAAGCGAGGGGGGGGGCTTGGATGGTGGAGTGGGGTCACAGCAGTTGTTCGGAGGTGCGACGCTGCGGGGTGATGCTGTGAGTCCCATCCCAGGCTGGTAGAATGGGGTGCTCGGCAATGTGGGGGCTCCGATGACATTTTGTGAAAGCCCTTAGCTCCCGCACTTCCATGGTTTCAATGCGGTGTACTCTGGGAAAATGGCTGATCTCTGGAGACAAGCTCTCGGAACTGGAATCTCAATCGGCGCATGCGCCGCCTCAGCGGCCATTTTCCTAGAGTCCACTGCATTGAAACCATGAAAGTGCATGTGCTCCGAGCCTTCACAAAACGTCGGCGAAGCCCGAGAACCGCCGTACACCCCTTCCTACCAGCCTGGGACTCGTAGCATTGCGCCTCTCAACACCCACTCCTCCCAGCCCAGGGTCCGCAGTCTCGTCCGACTCCTGCCGCCACCGCCCCCCTGGTAAGCTACATTCGGACTACAAGACGCACCCCCATTTTCCCCCCAAATTTAAAGGGAAAAAAGGGCGCCTTTATAGTCCGAAAAATACGGTACTTCTTACATTACATGAGTGATATCTATTGTAAATTCTACAATTGCTTAGAAACTGGTGAATCCTCTCAGCGCACATTGTGTGCACTGGAGGGATTCAAAAGTCTGCAGTCAGAGTGACTGCAGACTTATAATTTTAGACCGGACTGTATAGTATTTCATGCAGTATTATGAGCTACACATAGTCTTCCATACAGTATTATGGGCACCACATAGTCCTCCATACAGTATTCTGGGCACCACATAGTCCTCATACAGTATTGTGGGCACCACGTAGTCCTCCATACAGTATTGTGGGCACCATATAGTCCTCCATACAGTATTCTGGCCACCACATAGTCCTCCATACAGTATTCTGGGCACCACATATTCCTCCATACAGTATAATGGGCGTCACATAGTCCTCCATACAGTATTGTGGGCACCATATAGTCCTCCATACAGTATTCTGGCCACCACATAGTCCTCAATACAGTATTCTGGGCACCACATATTCCTCCATACAGTATAATGGGAGCCACATAGTCCTCCATACAGTATTCTGGCTGCTACATAGTCCTCCATACAGTATTATGGGCACCACATAGTCCTCCATACCGTATAACAGGCCCCGTATCGTGGTACATTCAGTATAATGGGTTCCGCATAGTGCTCCATTTAGTATAATGGGCCCCATATCGTGCTACATACAGTATAATGGGCCCCATATATTACTCCATACAGTATAGTGGGCTCCCCTAGTGTTTCAAATAGGATAATGGCCTCAAATAGTGCTTCATACAGTATAATGGGCCCCCTATATTGCTTCATACAGAATAATCAAATACTCACCTCTCCCTGTTCCCAATTGCTCCAGTCTCCTCAGCGTCTTCTGACCCTCTGCACTGCTTGGCACAGAGTGCGCACTGTGTTGACGTCATCACACCCTCTGCGCTGTTACATCTAGACAGTCAGAGGATGCTGATGAAACCGGAGCAGCAGGGAATGGAGAGGCGAGTATTTGAAACGATTTAAAGTACCCAATTCACTGGCCCCATAGCATGCCGATGTCACCAACGGCGAGAGGGCCCCCCCCCCGTCTGTCTAGGGCCCCAACTTATACCCGGTATTGCCATTGCCTTGGATGGTTTAGCCATAACTCCCAAGCAGCACGCTCACTGTCTTGGAATTATATTTGAAGCAGAACTTTCCTTTGTTCCCCATATCCGATCACTCACTTGCTCGCGTCTCCTGCTTTTTAAAAACATCTCCAGAATCCAACCTTTTATCACCCTTGAAACTGCAAAAACTCTTACTGATGCTCTTATTCATTCTTGTCTGGACTGCTGCAACTCTCCTTTGATCGGTCTCCCTCCAACCAAACTTTCTCTTCTCTACACTGCATCCTGAATGCGGAGGCCTGGGTCCTATTTCTGTTCACCGATGCCTTCATCTTGTACCAGTCATTACACTAACTGGTTGCCCCTCTGCTACAAAATACAATACAAACTTATCTCTCTCACCCACAAATCTCTCCACAGTTCTGCACTACCCTACATCTTCTCCCTCATCTCTGCACCTCTGTTGCTCCACAACTGATGTGTCCAAACATCTGCGGCATTTACTCCACATATGAATGTGGATTAAAGGTGAAAGAAGCCAAAACTAGATTACACCTATGGGTGGTGGGAACATCTAATCTCCTGGCCCTCTCTGCGCAGTGACCTCCAACACTCTACCAGTCAGTCATTTTACTCCTTTCCAGCTGCTTGCTGTAAAGCCAAACTCTGGATCTGTTCTTGCAGCAAACCAAACCACATGGCTTCCTGCACAATCATATAAATAAAATGCAATTAGGAAATAAAAGCCATGTGTGAAAAATTAAGTGTTTGAGTATATCAATTAAACAAGAAAAAGTAATAAATGCGTTGGAGTTATCTTTTGTAGATGAATAAGAGTACAGATCCAGTGGACTTTTGCTCTCATAGGTCGACAAGTGTAATTGTTGTGTTTCTTTTATATTATACAGGTACACCTATAAATGACAAAAGTTCCTCTGACATCCCTAACCTAAGCTCTATTTCCAGCCCTGGCAGTGATCAAATAAGTTCTGTTGTTTCTCATCAAACAAAATCCCTTCCGGAACATGAAGCAACTGAAACAGAGAAGAGCCCGGAGATAGCTGCCATTGTACAATCAGGCTCATCTAGAGAAAAGGACTTCAAAGATTATGATTGTTGCACATCTATAGATCATACACAGAATTGTCAATCTGCTCCCATTAAGGACAAATCAATGACATGGGATGCTGGAAAACTTACTTCAACTACCCATCATCCATCTATTTGTGTTAAGCAAGAACCCATCTCATGTGAAGAAGGAATTTCAACCAAGATCGGTGTTTTAAACCCTAACGGTCATATACCGCACTCAAATACCCACATTAAAGAGGAATTGATGTCTTGGGATGGTGGAAACTTTCCAGAGTGTGACTTTTATGCACCGGCGGACATTTATCAAGAGGGTAACCTCAATATGTATACCCCAGTAGACCAGCTATATACAGACATGGGGATTCTGGAATATGATAACTGGGATATTGGCTCAGAGAATGTCCACCACTCTTCACTGATAAACTTTACTGAACATGGGGAGATCTTTACCAATAGATCAGCTTTTCCTATGAATCCAAGGCCTTCTGTGGGAGATAAGGCGGCAGCTTGTTCTGACTGGTGGAAATCAGTTGCTAGTAACTCTAGTATGGCTATCCAGCAGAAGGAGCAACCTATGGCAAGGCCAGTTGTCAGTTGTGAACGAGAAAAAAGGTTTCCAAAAACATCCGACTTTTCCCGACAACCCAGATTTAATCCTAGAGAGAACCAGTTTTTCTGTTTCATGTGTGGAAAATATTTTTCAACTAAACCCCATCTCGTCAGACATCAAAGGATCCATACCGGCGAAAGACCCTTCTCTTGTTCGGAATGTGGCAAGAGCTTCAACCAGAAATCGATCCTCGTAACGCACCAGCGGACCCACACGGGAGAAAAACCTTTTGTATGTTCCATTTGCGGTAAAAGATTCATAAAGAGTTCCAACCTTGTTTCACATCAGAGTTTACATGGAGGAGATAAGCCATTCTACTGTGCAGAATGTGGGAAATCCTTCATGAAAAGCTCCAGCCTGTTTGCGCACCAAAGGACTCACAGGACAAGAAAATTCTCCTTTTTTTGAGGAGTTCGCATTATTCTCTTCCATCCCAAATGACTGATTTGACAAAATATTTTGTATTTAATATAAAATGTACTTTATAAAAAGTATTGTTGGAGAATGCAATATGCCTAAACCTTAAAGGGAACCTGTCATGTAAAAAAAATATTATCCTGCATGTATGGGGTTAATCTGCAGCTAATAGCATTCTAAAGTCATCCGGCCATTGCGTTGAGAGCCCAGCTGCAGGGAGGAAATGCACTTTGTTCCTTTGCCGGTGGGTCAGTCAGTGCGGTGAATGAAGTTATGGTGGCCGCGCCTCTATGGCTGGAATGTGGAGGCTAACTGAATAAATCAAGTTCATTTTCTCCCGGCAGCAGATCTATAATAATAATCTTTATTTTTATATAGCGCTAACATATTCCGCAGCGCTTTACAGTTAGCACACATTATCGTCTCTGTCCCCGATGGGGGCTCACAATCTAGATTCCCTATCAGTATGTCTTTGGAGTGTGGGAGGAAACCGGAGTACCCAGAGGAAACCCACGCAAACACGGGGAGAACATACAAACTCCTTGCAGATGTTGTCCTTGGTGGGATCTTTCAGTACTGCAGCCTTGCACAGCTTTAGAATACTATTGACTTGCAGATTAACCCCATATCTTTAGGTTAATAGCAGTTTTTAACAAGACAGTTTCCCTATAAATGGGGAGCAACTTGACCGGTGGCATTTTGATGACAGTTCACAATGATATACGTAGTCCCTGGCCTTCGGATGATGATAATATAAGATAAGTCGCCTTACATAGGACACACCCAGGGTCAGAGAATGCACAGATGTCAAGGACTTGACTTGTGCTTGGCAGATCTGATTGTTTGTCTCCACCACAGCAATGTTCTATATCTATTGAGGAATAGATTGACGTGCTTTGTTTTAAAGTATCCTCCTCTGTTCTTCATGAGCACAAAATTCCTCAGCCTCCCAACTTTCTGGTCCCCAAGGCCTGTGTACTCCTGAAAATTGAAAGCTTGGACCAGAAGCATGGTCACACTGCTGGTTGAAGATGAGCAGCTTTGCCTCTGCAACTTGGGAAGAAGCACAGTGACTCAGACTGGTGCTTGCAGGCATAAAGTATAAAACCTTGCACGTTGCACATGCTCACTGCCTAAATAACTGGCCACTCTGAGGACTGCAGAGTGAATATTACCTCTGGCACAGGGTAATATTTTCTATAAATAAAATGGCTAGAATACTCTTCCTGTCATCCCCTGTATGTATGCTACATCCCCTCTCTGGCAACATAGATGAAAACTACTTATAACTGGGTGAGGGAGACTTTGGCTAACTTCAGAAGTACGTGAAACTTCCAACCTGAACTTAACAGCCTCGTATATGTCTATAAGGCTGTTGAGCTTGGTTGGGGAAACTCAAGGCCAATCCTTACATCACAGATATCTGTATTCTGCCTAAAATGAGGGTGTCTGCAGGTGAAACCATGTGGGTTAAAATGTCTGAATAGGGGAAAAACCTCTAGAAGTTCACACGAGCCCTGGAGCAGTAAAATCGACCTAACTCATGTGGTTCTCCACTTCTACAGTCACAACTACTACAATCTATGGTATATATGCAGAGTATGTAGAGGGCACCCCAGTTTTTCCTCTTCAGCTCCTACAGATTCCCACAAGATGAAGGACCTTTGGTCACGTGAGCTTGATGTAACCGTAGGTCCTTCTGACTTCAGCCAATTGCCCAGTTGTTCCCGAACGCTTGTCCCGCTTTGCTTATGGCATAAGTTCATCCCTTGAGCCTGTATCATACCTGCACCACATGTTACCGCTGACACCTGCTTATTTTGGCAAAGGTGCAGCTCCAGAGCCTATCCCATCATTGCTTGGACATTTTTGGCAATAAATGTATAGCATAATGCCAGAATAGGTTAATATGACATGTATGCACTTCCTCCTTAAAGAGGCAGTATAAGGAGTGTAAGCCGGACAAGAGAGCTACTATCTGAGTGACTGCCATCCAATCTTACATTTCTTCTGCAACTTTCACCATGGAAATTCACCAGTGTACCTGTAGTGAAAGCTAGAGTGGTCCGGCGTAATCCTGGTGTGACACCAACCTACGTATGAAAATGATGATCATTATAAACTTTTTGGTATAATTGGTTACTTGAACACCTGAACGTACTGTAGTCTTACAAAATCCCTCACCTTGTAGAAGTGTAGAAAAACTAGAAAAACTAATGCTGTTTTAAAGACAAAGGGCGGTCACACCAAATATTGTTTAGATTTAAATTTCTCTTTTGATTACTCACTTTGCATTTTGGTGATAAAAAAATAAACTATTAAAAGTTGTATATTTTGAAATCATTCTTACTTTGCAGCACGTTCCCCACACCTGCCTAATACTTTTGCACAGTAACGTATGTGGTGTAAACAGAGGACATAGGCTGAAGTTCTGGTCAGTGCAAGATGGTGAGCAAACTTCAATATGGTTTACCAGCGGTGGTGTGACCAAGTCAAGGTTGTTGTGATGCTCAGGTCAGTGTTCCATTGTCCTATAAAAGGCAGCTAGGCTTGGGGCTTTAGGGTCTAAAAAGCTGAGTACATCTGGGGTCATTAGAACTTATTAAAAAGAACACCTACAGCAGCAAATGTCATTTAAAAAATATCCATTATCCTTTGCTGTATGTCTACTTTAGTGGTCTCTGCCAGTTCTTGTTTATATTCCTGCAGTAGGGATGTGATGTCCATGCTCATGTAACCACACCAGCCAATAGGGTGTGATGCTTGCATCTCTGTCATGAGACTACAAAGTCAGCGCTTGGCTACAAAAGTCACTGGCATGCATCACATAGCTGCAGGATATGTAAACGCTGAGAACAGTAGAGCTACAGGTAAGGAATTTAACCCCTTCACCTCTGAGCCTGTTTTCCCGACTAGGCCAAATTTTAAAATTCTCACACTTTATGTGGTAATAACTCTGGAACACTTCAATGTGTCCCACTGAATCTGAGATTATTTTTTCAAGACACATTGTACTTGATGTTAGTGATAAAATTAGGCCAATATTTTTTTGCGTTTATTTGTGAAAATATCAAGAATTTTGAAATTTTCAAACCTTTAACCCCTTTCTGACGTTGGGCATAATAGTATACCCACATCGGAATCCCTCCCTTTGATGTGCCTCTAACAGCCACAGGTGGAATTGCGATCCACCTGTGGCTGTTAACCCATTAAATGCGGCATTTAACTCGCGCTTCCGGCAAGCGAGCCGGAAATCACACCCATTGATGACCCCATCACGTGATCACAGGTCACCGATGAGTTGGCATGACAACCAGAGGTCGCCAGCAGATCTCTAAGGTTGTCATAGCCAGATTGCTATGAGCGTCGCTCAGTGGTCAGTGCTCATAGCAAGTGAGCATTTCTGTTACATAGAGGTGATCTGATCATCGCCTGCATGTAGCAGAGCCGATCAGACAACTGCAGCTTCTAGTCTCCCAGGGAAACTATTGAAGCATGCAAAAAGTAAAAAAAAAAAACTTTTTTAAAATATTAAAAAATATAAAAGTTCAAATCACCCCCCTTTCGCCCCATTCAAAATAAAATAAAAACGGCATAATGAGAAAAAAAATGAAAAACGCCAGAATTACATTTTTTTGGTCGCAATAAAATGCAATAACGGGCAATCAAAAGATCGTATATGGACCAAAATGGTATCAATAAAAACGTTAGCTCAGTGCACAAAAATAAGCCTTCACCCAACCCGAGATCACGAAAAATGGAGACGCTACGGGTCTCTGAAAATGGCAAAAAAAAATTTTTTTTACCAACTTTGGAATTTTTTTTCACCACTAAGATAAAATAGAACCTAGACATGTTTGGTGTTTATGAACTCGTAATGACCTGGAGAATCATAATGGCAGGTTAGTTTTAGCATTTAGTGAACATGATAAAAAAAGAAGTGTGGAATTGCACTTTTCAGCTGCAGATGGAAGGAAGAGAGCCACAGTATTCAT
>VIAB01017485.1:5169-17458 GCA_009801035.1 Oophaga pumilio | reverse complement strand
GAATGTTACACCATTTCTATTTATGCAATTTACTCATCATCATGATTGCCAGTTGTGTTGCATAGCTGGAAGGTGACAATATCGCACTATTTTAACCTCTTAAATGCAGACTTCAGGAATGACAGCAGCATTTGACAGGCTTCAGCATAGTGGCACTCTGCATGTGGCTATTGTGTGTGCCAATAAATTGCAATGTCAGAAGGCCTATATGTCATCCACCTAAGATCACAGTCTGACCTTCATAGGAGATCATAAGTTTCACAATACACTGTAATACTATTGTAAAATAGGATTTGTTGAACTTCACATAAATGACTATATGCCCCTAATATTAAAAGAATATGTATCAGAATAAATGGTCCCACAAAACCTGAAAGATGGATGGCAAACCACCCGGAAAGGTATGAAAAAACACCGTGCACCGGATGTGGATAGGGGAGGAAAAACCCAGACTGGTGAGGCAATAAAATAAAAAATATATTATATATAATAAAATAATAAAATAAGCAAAATATGCAAAAATATTTAATCTTTATTCAGCAATAGTGCACAAACATGGTAAAAAAACAATTTTAAAACACCAAGGGCGTCTGATAATTAACCCAGATACAGAAGGGCTCAAATTAATAGACCAGGAGATAAGTACAATATTTAAAAGAACTGCAAATCCCAAATAATATGTGCAAATAGAACAAAAAATATACTAAAAAATGCACAGAATACAGAAAGTGCCAACAATACAAATAACTGACCAGTAAAAAGGAAAATGTGTATAGTGACCAATAAATCTGCATGCAATGCTGCAACATATAGAAAGTGCATATACTGGTGCATATAAGTAGTGTGTGAACACTATAAACACATGAGCTTGTGATAAAAAATCAGCATGATACTGAAACAGGGGAATGAGCAGAATGAAAAGGACAAACTACCTGGGAGCCAGTGGGCGATTCAGACGGCCTGGGAAAACACGCCCCGACGCGCGTTTCGGAAAGTATTTCCTTCGTCAGTGCACGGTGTTTTTTCATACTGTAATACTATTGTATTGCAATGTATTACATAAGCAATCTTAAGTATAAGAGAACCTTAAAAGTTCAACACTGTTATAATGGTACTAATCTGAAGAATCATGTTGTCAGGTCATTTTTACTGCTAAATTAATTGCATAAAAACAAAACCCAATTACCATTGGTGGTATTGTTTTTTTTTTACTATTTCATCGCACTTGGAATTTTTTACCCATTTTTCAGTACATTCCATGGTAAAATAAATGAATCATAGAATCATAGAATCATAGAGTAGTAGAGTTGGAAGGGACCTCCTGGACCATCTGGTCCAACCCCCTGCTCAAAGCAGGATTCTCTAAATCATCCCAGACAGATGTCTGTCCAGCCTCTGTTTGAAGACTTCCATTGAAGGAGAACTCACCACCTCTCGTGGCAGCCTGTTCCACTCATTGATCACCCTAACTGTCAAAAAGTTTTTTCTAATATCTAATCTGTGTCTCCTCCCATTCAGTTTCATCCCATTGCTTCTAGTCTTTCCTTGTGCAAATGAGAATAAAGAAGATCCTTCTACAATGTGACAGCCCTTGAGATATTTGTAGACAGCTATTAAGTCTCCTCTCAGTCTTCTTTTTTGCAAGCTAAACATTCCCAAATTCTGCAACCGTTCCTCATAGGACATGGTTTGCAGACCGGTCACCATTCTGGTGGCTCTTCTCTGAACTTGCTCCAGTTTGTTGATGTCTTTTTTAAAATGTGGTGTCCAAAACTGGACACAGTATTCCAGATGAGGTCTGACCAAAGAGGAGTAGAGGGCAATAATGACCTCACGTGATCTAGACTGTATGCTTCTGTTGATACATCCTAGAATTGCATTTTCCTTTTTTGCTGCTGCATCACACTGTTGACTCATGTTCAGTCTGTGATCAATTAGGATACCCAAGTCTTTTTCACATGTGCTGTTACTTAGCCCTATTCCTCCCATTTTGTATATGCTTTTTTCATTTTTATTGCCCAGATGTAGTACTTTGCATTTTTCCCTGTTAAAATCCATTCTGTTGGTGTCATTCAAAACGATAACTTACATCACAAAAACGTAAGCGCTCATATGGCTATGTGAAAAGTTGAAAAAGGTATGGCTCTTGGAAGAAGAGGTAGGAAAAAATAAAGGCGCAAAAATTAAATATTGCCTGGATTTCATAAGGTTAGTTTGTTGGGGGAGTTTGATATATTGAAAACTATGTAATACAATATTTTTTTTCTTTTCGGCCCTTTATATTGTTGATTCTGTTATACGGCCTAGTTTATGTTCAACTGATATCCAAACAGCCAGAAGCAAAGGTTAAACACAATTAAACCATTATCTGTCAGTGGTTGTCCAGTAGTTGCCATGTCACCCGGACGTCAATAAACCTTTTATGACATTATTAGTCATGTAGTCATTTGTGTAGATGATGCAGGACTAGCTATCAGTTTAATTTTAAGTATCTTATTATTATTTTAAACATCACAAACCTTGGTGACTTCACATCTTTTAACAGCTATGTCAGGTACAAATGAGAAACAGTCTACACTGTGTAGGGTGCTCTTTTAGCAAAAAGTAATGAAATAGATATTTAAGATATAAGGGAGTTTCGAGTGCAAATATATTGTACCGTGTGGTCAGAAACTTATCAAACTGGTTGTGCAGAAAGCCAAAAATTAGAAACATGTGATAATTCTTCTAATCTAGACATTTGACCAACTTTATTAATCGAAGGATGAGTAGATGGGATTTATGAGGGATTCCAGTGTAGTCGAAAAAGGGCGGCTGCCGATGGAGGTCTAAGAATGGTGATGAGTTGGCTTAGGGTGTTTTGAGAAAAAAATTGAGAGGGGGCCTGTTCTGGGAAGACAGCGAAGTTTCAAGTCACATATAGAGTTAATTAATTTGAAGACCTTTTGTCAAAATATTTGTAATAGGTTGAAGTCCCACCCAATATCTAAGAGGGTTCTCTTGGCTGAGTTGCATCTCCAGTACACATCGTTGTAGGACAGTACATTTATATTAGTTTAATCAAAGTCAGATATCACCTGGAGAGTATTTTATAACAACCTTCTTGTAAATGTATGCAGCGAGAGGTGGCTTTATTGGCCCTTAGACAAATGTTTTATTTGTAGGGGTGATAAAATGTAGCTAAAAGGGTTGTCCTTTTTAAGAAAATCTTGGTACCGGTGAGTCTCTGCCACTGTTTCTGATGTCTGGTACTGTATATCGTGTTGACGTCATGTCAAAAGTGCGGCAGCCGATCTGTGAGCTCAGCAGTTTTGAGAGGGGCATTCCATCTACACGAGCAAAGTCCCCAAACTCACTGGTTGGCTACCATGCTGCTGACTTGATAACAGCACTGGATCTAATTATGGGCAGAGGGAGTTGGGGGATTTTCTGAAAGGGGGCAATCTCTTTAAGATTTTGTTCGCATTTTGGCAAAGTGAGGGACACTATGGGTGGAGAGAGAGGCTGTTTGTCTACTTATCAGATAAATGAGCTTTCTAGGGGTCTTCTATTCAGTCCAGAACTTATCAGGCAAGGTGAAATCCCTGGGTGGTTTGATTGATGGAGATAGCGTTACCAAGATGAGCACATTGCGTGATATTTAAGGTGGAACAGTTTAATGTTGGCTGTTTTGAAGAAAATGAGTGGAAGGTATCATTGGGTTCTAACAGGTCCTTGGAAAGTAAGGTACAGTTTCTAATACTGGGAGAGAGTGTTTTATAACCTTTTTCTAATGGAAATGGGTAATTTCGTATTTGCTTTACTGGAAAGGGAAAGCAGTGATGTCTCCTGCTCCAAATCCCTAGCTTTGGGTAAGCCAAAAGGCTGTGTTCGGCCGACAGTATATTGTGTATTGTAAGTCCTCGAGAGATGATTGTTGGGGGAGATAAGGATCCGACATAACCAATTTCAGACTGCTGATTCTTTAGTTCTCCTTGAAATAAGATGCTACCAGTGATGTCTGTCAATGGCTTTCAGAGAATGCTGGAGCACTCAGCAGAGAGAGAACTCCTGTGTATGTAGGAGCCAAGCAAAACAGCTGCTGCCAGCGTTCATCTGAGAGCTATCTAGAGTTTACCCAAATGTAATCACTGCAAATTTTCCTGAATTATTGGAACTATGGAAAAATTAATTGATGATAGTTTTGTCACAGGGGTGGTGAGCCTGATCCTTTATGATGCATGGAAGCTGAAGAGAGTCACCTTTGTTTCATGTTATCAGGTAAGACTTCATAGTTTACATTTACAGAGCACTGAAGTAATTATGAAATGTGCCAATGATTTGTTCTGTGTCAGTGTCTGTGCTGAGAGCAGCACGGTGGCTCACTGGCTAGTACTATTGCTTTGCAATGCAAATTCCACCAAGGACAAGAACTGCAAGGAGTTTGTATGTTCTCCCTGTTTTTGCGTGGGTTTCCTCCAGGGACTCCAGTTTCTTCGCACACTTCAAAGACATACCGATGTGGAATTTAGATTATAATGTATAATGTGCCCCCTTCCTAGTCCATTTCCAAGTATAATGTGCCCCATCCTGGTCCATTTCCAAGTATAATGTGCCCCATCCTGGTCCACTTCCAGGTGTAATGTGCCTTATCGTGATCCATTTCCAGATACAATGGGCCCAATTCTGGGCCCCATACTGAGATAAAAATTGACATTACTCACCTCCCCCCACGCTGCCACGCAGCGCGGCGTACTCTTCTACAGCCAGAAAAAAAGCCGGCAGTTGACTTCGGTGTACCTGTCATAGCGCATGATGTCACTGCTATGCACCCCAGTCACAGGCATGCCAGCGTCATCTGCCGTCCTCTGATTGGCTGGTGGTGTGAATTGCAGTGCAGAGAGCCAGAGGTTCCCTTGCGCCGCAACGCACTTCAGCTAAATATGCGTCCAAGGACACACATCCATCTGGAATAGTCACTTGTGTTGGCGGGACCCCTTTCATCTCTGGGCCCTGATGTAGCTGCACCAGCGATATGTCCACCCCTGTATTATGGCAATGACTTCACAAAACTCTGCATTCCTATTGCATCTGTGTCCTCTAAGAAAGCAATTGTAACATTAATTGATCTTCACGGTGGCATCGAAGGAATAAAAGAATCCATACTATCTATAAACATAGAGATTTTGAGGGAACACTTTGCTAATTTAAATTAACTTAAATCTCCTGGTCCAGATTAACTGCATCCTAGGGTACTGAAAGAATTAGCAGAGGAAATAACAGAACCACTAGCCAGAATCTTTGAAAAATACTGGAGAAAAGGAGAAATCCCAGAAGATTAGAGAAGGGTGAATCCTCCCGTGGCTGTCGTGTGCCGGAAAAGGTGCAGGCTCATTGCCGGAGCCCGCATCAAACAGGGGGAGGCGTCCAATGACGGATAGATCTGTCATTGGTTGTTAGGGGTTAATGCAGCTGATGTGATTCAACTGGACTTTGCAAAGGCGTTTGATTCTGTACCACATAACAGCCTTATACTGAAGCTAAAGAAGCAAGGGCTGGGGGGAAACTATATGCAGATGGGTAAGGAATTGGCTAAATGACAGGAAACAACATACGTTCTCTAAATGGGATATAGTCAGCAATGGTGACCGCAGGGATCCGTACTGGGAGCAGTGGGGACCGCAGGGATCCGTACTGGGAGCAGTGGGGACCTCAGGGATCTGTACTGGGAGCAGTGGGGACCGCATGGATCTGTACTGGGAGCAGTGGGGACCGCAGGGATCTGTACTGGGAGCAGTGGGGACCGCAGGGATCTGTGCTGGGAGCAGTGGGGACCGCAGGGATCTGTACTGGGAGCAGTGGGGACCGCAGGGATCTGTACTAGGACCGATTTGTTTTAACCTCTTTACTAATGACCTTGTGGATGAGATTGAGAGTAAAGCGTCAGTCTTAGCTGACGACAGCAAACTATGTAGGATACTAAAATCTGACGTTATCATTACACATTACAATATTGCAAAACGATCTGGATAAGACGTCTGATGGGCAAACACTTGGCAAATGAGATTTAATGTAGGTAAATGTAGAGTAATGCACCTGGGACGGAGTAATCCTATTGCTACATATACATTAAATGGGAGTATACTCGGGACTACAGAACAGGAGAAGGACTTCGGTATTCTCATTATTCTCATTACAAGTAAGCTGAGCGACTGTGCTCAATGTCAGGCAGCAGCTGCAAATGCAAACATGATTTTATGGTGTATAAAAAGAGAGAAAATCCTGCGATCCCAACGTATTGTTATCTCTTTATAACTCACTGGTGAGGCCACATCTAGAATAGGGGATACAGTTTTGGGCTCCACATTTAAAAAGGACATTCAGAAATTAGAGTCAGTTCAAAGGCGGCAGCTAGATTATTACAAAGAATGGAAGGTCTGTCATATGATGAGAGGTTGGAAAAGTTGGGCTTGTTTAGCTTAGAAAAAAGACGCTTCAGAGGAGATCTCATTTACATGTATATATATATGTGTGTTCAGTACAAAGGACGGCGCATGACTTATTCCTTCCAAGAACCATACTTAGGACTAGGGAGCACTCATTAAGGGATGGAAGAAAGACGATTCTGGCAGCTAAACAGGAAAGGGTTCTTTACAGTTAGAGCAGCCAGACTGTGGAATACTAACCACAAGAGGTGGTAATGGCCGACACTGTAACAGTTGTTTTAAAAAAAAAGGGCAGGATGATTTCCTCAGTACACATAGCGTTGTGGGTTATAGGTAATTTAGTGACAAAATGCACAAATGGTGGAGAAAGGTTGAACTTGATGGACTGAGGTCTTTTTTCAACCTAAGTAACCATGTAACAGGCAGATGCTGGCTGTGTGGCACAATATGTCTAATGTTCGTAAGAGGTTAAAATAATTGACTTTATTTTTTTTATTCGGGCTAACAAATTCTAGTTGATTTGAAAGTGCTAAGAAATAAAATGACACTTATTTATGTTACCATTGGCTGCAGACTTTTAGATTTAATTAAATTAAATTTTAATTACTTTAAACTTAATCTTATCGGGTTTTAATTAAATCTTAGTATCTACGACAAATTACGTAACGCATATTGAATTGTCTGAAACTGAATTTGGCGAGGACAGATGCTAATATCTTAAGTACCATACTGTACTTTGGCATATTTGCATATGATAGGCGTCACATTGGAAGCTTTCCAGTGGTCATTTTTATTAAACTATAACATTATGACAAATATTGAAATGTCAAAAATAATGAATAATTCTATTTATTGATTGTGCTTTAGCATCTGGTTCATTATTCTCCATTAATGGAGGTGTTTTTAGAGGCGCCTACGTAGACTATAAATTAGCGTCTTGCAGGTGTACTCAGCTTTTTACTATCAGAACCATATTACCTTGGAGGACTGAGTAGCTGCATAGCATTGCTAGTGAATTAGTTTCATAAGATGTGTACAGACCAGCTGAATACAAGTGGGTGTCATGCTGACTGCTTAGAAAGGCCACTTTCTAGGGGGTTTCGAAAACTGGGAAGACTAATAGCCAGGAACCCGTGGTTTTTCATCATTATCCCTATTATTTTATCAGTTGGGTTAGGAGCTGGATTTTATTTCCTGGAAGAAAGAGAATTTAACCAGTTGGAAGATCTCTTCACTCCAGAAGGAGGTATCGCAAAGGGTCAGAGAGATTTTATCAAGAAGCATTTCCCCATGAATGAATCGGGCCAATTTTCAGCACAGCAGTTGTATACGGCGGGCAGATTTGCTTCCCTCATTATTGTAACCACGTCAAAGAATATTCTCAATAGAAGCAACTTCAAGGAGCTAGTGAAGTTGGACGCAACTGTGAAAAACCTGACCACAAAGTCTCATCTAAGATTTAGGCAACTATGTGCCGAAGTCAATGGTCACTCCTGTCTACCAGCCAACCCATTACTCGCCTCAATGAGTAATAGTACAGAAGAAATCCTAATAACATACCCACTGCTGTTTAATGGGGAGTACGTCGGACTGTACATTGGAGGAGTGACCCTTGGACCTGGCAACCAGTTACAGAAGGCCCAGGCTCTACGCTTTTTATATTACTTGAAGGATGATGATGAAAAAATCCAAAATATCAGCCTGGAATGGCTTGAGTACTTCATGGAGTTTCTTCCTCATGAAATAGAAAAATTACAACTGAAATCATTGAAGGTAAATTATGATATTGTATTTTGTGGGCTTTTTTTTCAGAATATCTTTCACACACCTGATTACTGTAAATCACCGTATGCATTAAGAATGTAATAGAAAGCATAGGTCATTTTTTTGTTAACCTGTAAGTAAATTTTTGGGAAGTATATAAAAAAAAACAACATGTGATATCATGAGAGAGAAGGATCTTAATTGCAAATTATCCTCTATTCATAGCATAGGAGATTTAATTATTGCTGGGGCCCCTAGAGCACCATCTGCAGAGCAGCCTCATCTTAAATAGAGCAAATCAACGACTGATTGACCTCCACTCCAATACATTTCTATGGGCCGGCAAGAGAAAGCCTAGTACAGGTCTCTACTATTTCCGGTAATCCCTTTGATGTGGAGTAGAAGTTGAGCATTGTCACATTTACTTGATTCAAGACTTCATTCTTAGGATCTTGCGCCTCTTTCCCTAGATACCTCTTTCCCAGTGGTTGAACTTCCATTGAGCAGCCAGTTGTCTCTTATCATATGGATAGGGAATAACTTACAATTGTGGGAACACCACTATAAATTTAGATGCCCACACCTGTTGTTCAAAGGGATGATATTCTGCTGGAGGTGTCTGGCAGCGGCTTTCTCCCTTATGAAAACATATGACTGCTCAAGTTTTGTATTTGGGAGTTGGGAAGAGATAGCTGTTGTGTGTATATATTGCAAATATGAAAATAATCCTTTTTGCATGACATACAGGTTTATCATTCA
Source organism: Oophaga pumilio (assembly GCA_009801035.1). Classification (NCBI taxonomy): domain Eukaryota; kingdom Metazoa; phylum Chordata; class Amphibia; order Anura; family Dendrobatidae; genus Oophaga; species Oophaga pumilio. Next base: position 8,510 of record VIAB01017485.1, on the reverse strand, counting down.
ACATCTATTTCTCTACAAAAAGAGTTGGAAGGAAGCACAGAAAGCATCATCCCGTTGTTCTCAATCACATACGTTGTGACAATGTTGTTCTCTATACTATCTTGCGTAAGGTAAGTGAAATCTGGAACTCATGCTGAAGCTGGTGATATTTTAGCTGTCACTGAAATCATATTCTCAAGGGATAAGCTAGCAATGCAGGGTCAACCGTGGTGAATGTATACATATGGTCTTATATATTTATATACAGTTGTGTGAAAAAGTGTTTGCCCCCTTCCTGATTTCCTATTCTTTTGCATGTTCGTCACCCTTAAATGTTTCAGATCACCAAACAACTTTAAATATTAGACAAAGAAAATACAAGTAAACTCAAAATTAAGTTTATAAATGAAGGTTTTTATTTTTAAGGGAAAAAGAAATCCAAACCTACAGGACCCTGTGAGAATAAGTGAGTACCCCGCCAAAAAAAACATAAATAAACTGTGGTTTATCACATCTTTGGGAAGCTGAGTTTAAATTCCCAAGCCATACCTGATTACTGCAACACCAATTCTCAATCAATAAATCATTTAAATAGAACCTTCCTGACAAAGGGAAGTAGACCAAAAGTTCCTCAAAAGCTAGACATCATGCTGCGATCAAAATAAATTCTGGAACAAATGAGAAACAAAGTAACTGAGATATATTTGTCTGGAAAAGGTTATAAAGCCATTTCCAAAGCTTTCAGACTACAGGAAACCATACAGAGAACAGTGGTGAACCTTCCCACGAGTGGCCAGCTGACCAAAATTACCCCAAGAGTGCAGCAACGACTCATCCAAGAGATCGCAAATTACATCAAAACAACATCCAAAGAACAGCAGGTCTCATTTCCTCAGTTAGGGTCAGTGTTCATGACTCCACCATAAGAAAGAGACTGGGCAAAAATGGCCTGCATGGCTGAGTTCCAAGATGAAAACCACTGCAGAGCAATAAGAACATAAAGGCTTATCTCAGTTTTGCCAGAAAACATCTTGATAATCTCCAAGACTTTTGGGAGAATACTCTGAACTGTCAAGACAAAAGTTGAACTTTCTTGAAGGTGTATGTCCCATTAAATCTGGAATTGAAGTAACACAGCATTTCAGAAAAGGAACATCGTACCAAAAGTAAAATATAGTGGTGGTAGTGTGATGGTCTGGGGCTGATTTACTGCTTCGGGACCTGTAAGACTTGCTGTGGTAAATGGAGCCATAAATTCAGCTGTCTAACAAAAATCCTGAAAGCTTAAGCGCACTTGGCTTATGCAGCAGGACAATGATCCAAAACACTCTAGCAAGTCCACCTCTGAATGGCTTAAGAAAAACAAAATTAAGACTTTGGAGTGGCCTAAGTTCTGACCTTAATTCAATTAAGATGCTGTGGCATGACCTGAAAAAGGCGGTTCATGCTTGGAAACCCGCCAGTGTGGTTGAATTGCAACAATTCTGCAAAGATGAGTGGGCCAAAATTCCTCTGGAGCGTTGTAAAAGACTCATTGCGAGTTATCGCAAACGCTTGATTGCAGTTGTTGCTGCTAAAGGTGGCCCTACCAGCTGTTAGGTTTAGGGGGAATCACTTTTTCACACAGGGCCCTGTAGGTTTGGATTCCTTTTTCTCTTAATAATAATGACCTTCATTTAAAAACTGAATTTTGTGTTGACTTGTGTTATCTTTGTCTAATATTTACATTTCTTTGATGATCTGAAACATATAAATGTGAAAAACATGCAAAAGAATAGGAAATCAGGAAAGGGGCAAACACTTTTTCACACAACTGTACAGTATATTCTAAAATATTCTTATTGGAGTAAAAAAAACACAGTACAGCACAATACAAGTGAATGAGGTTTCAAAAATCCCAATGTATCAGAACAAGTCAGCGTAGGTTACAGGACACTTTGTTATGATAGAGATGGGTCTTTAAAACATTATACAATATATAAAAGACAATTGACATGAATATCACAATGTTACAAAGAATAAATTCTCTTCTGCCTTGTTTTAGTTTTGACAATGTAAGAAATAAAATTTGGTTGACTACGATTGGAGTGATATCACCTGGATTAGCCATATTCGCAAGTTTTGGGCTGCTTTTACTGTGTGGAGTACCGTTTGCCAGGACTGTTGCAAATGCACCCTTTCTGATTCTTGGTAAGAGAAATTTAGGTATTATTACAATTTTGCTATGTTTATAAAACAAAACAACTACATAGCTAACAGGCAACAAAGATACAGCAAAAACTAATTCTAATCGGTTCCTGTTCAGAGAACATCATAATCTACATTCTCTAAATGTAATGTCAATTTACTGCTTTAAACCCTCATTAAAGTTGTTCCATCACTTATTTCAGTGGGACTAGCTGTGTATCTTATGTGTCTGGGGGCCTCCTTTTGAATCATTTTGGAGTAGACAGGGATAGGGTTGGTGTTTGGATATCCAGGCTTAAATCTTTTTTTCTTTAACATGTTCACTATATGGTAAAACTGACTTGGCGACATGATTCTCCGGGCCAGTACAAGTATGCAGATACCAAACATGTATAGATTTTTTTTCTTCATTTAAGTGGTGAAAAAAAGTTTCTGAAATTTGTAAAAGTAATTTTGCTTATGTTGAAATTCTTCCAAGACCCGCAATATTTTCAATTTTCGTGATATGAGACTGTGTGAGGGCTTATTTTTTGTGCATTGAGCTGATGTTTTTACTGACACCATTTTGGGGTACATGCGTTGTTTTGACCACCTCTTATTGCATTTTATTGCACTGTTGCAACAGCCAAAAAAAAAAATAATTCTTGTGTTTCCATTTTTTTCTGGTTATGCTGTTTACCATTCAGATCAGACTTTTCTGACCGCAGCGATACCAAATATGTGTATTTATTTATTGTTTTATTTTTCTAAATGGGGCAAAAGGTGAGTCATTTGAACTTTTTTTTTTATATTTTTAAAAACTTTTTTTTTACTTTTTATTGTATTTAATAGTCTCCTTAGAGGACTTGAGTCTGCAGTAGACCTATTGCTTGTGCTATACATAGCAGTGCATCGGCGATGCTATGTAGAGCTAATATCACGGTCTCCTATGAACTCCAACTAAATTCTGGCTCTCGCAGGACTGTTGTAATGACAGGCACAGGGGCCTACAGCTGACCACCGGCTGTCATGACATCCATAGGTGCCCCGTCGATCATGTCACAGGTGCGCCGAAGGGTGCAGGGAATGATGAACCCTCTTGCCCGCACGTGTTAAATGCTGTGGTCAGAGATTGACAGTGGCATATAATAGGTTAACAGCAGCTCCACTCCACCCACAGCTGTTAAAGGCAGATG
>VIAB01017484.1:12165-24484 GCA_009801035.1 Oophaga pumilio | reverse complement strand
ATACCTCAGATACACACTACACATGCCTCAGATACACACACTGCTTTATCTTGAACGGCATGAAGTTGTTCCACACTCTGAACTGCAGCTTCTCCTGCTCACAGCAGCACTGTCCCAGCAGTCACCTCCTGCCCTCTCCTCTGCCAGGACTGCTGATAAGAGCAGGAGGAGGCTGACAGGACAAGAGCCGCTTCTACCGTCACCAAGAGCAGTACAGTAAGCAGGTGGATATAGGACAACTTATCTGACAGCTCAGTTTGGTAGGTGCCGGGTCTCTGGCTCTCTCTCATCAGAGGCTCCATGCAGGAGGACAGGAGCTCTGGCCATGGCCAATGAGCACGTCTATCACTCTGGGGAAGGTTCAGTGGCCGGTGCTCTTGTCCTTCACGCTCCTTTTTCAATGCCAGGCCCTCACCAAAAGTCTTGAAGTTCCCCGGAATGCAAGGCCTGTGGTGACATCACGCTCACATTACAGGTCACATGGAAACTTCACTGATAATGCTATTATCAGTGAAGCTCCTGCTGTAGACGCCGGTGGTCCTCAAGGATGTTGGGGCCCTAGGCAGATGTCTAGTTTGCCCTGCCCTAAAGCCACTCCTTCATATGAAGTTGTGACTGTTTTCTATTTACAGCTGGATGATTGAAATCTGTGTCAGAATTCTTTCTTTGCCAATAAAGATGCACAATGTCAAAGTTGGCAACACAGTGACAGTTTGACAATAGTTGGGTGTCATTCCCTATGCCTGTTTAGTAAAATCAAATTATTTCTCAAATGTGTATTTTTACTTTTTGATCCCATCAGTCAACATTTTTTTTCCACTTAATTCACTGAATAAAAGGAGCATAAAACAAACACTATAAGAAGTGGTTTTCAGCAGATAAAGTGACAGCATATCACTAGGATGTAATAAGTAATAAGTAAACATTACAGGGTTTGTCCACAATTTTGATTGCAATGGCCTATCCTTTCAGTAGGTTGTCAATATCAGATCGGTGATGTCCAACAGCCAGCACCAATCAGCTGTTTGCATCTATGGCCAGATGTACACAACAGACTTAATCAATACACCGCAGCTCTATACCTAGTGTAGTGGCCATTTTTGGTTACTGCACTTTAATAGGAGATGGGCTGTAGTACTTGGGAAGGGTCACTGCACAGTTTATGGAGCTGTGGTGTTCTTGATCTGTACACATCCATCTGTGGTTCTTGCTGATTGGTCCAGGTGCTCAGTGTTGGACCACAACCAATCTGATACTGATCACCTATTTTAAAAGGAACTGATCAGAAGATTGGTGGTTTAGACACCATGAATCAGGCACTGGCTGCGTTATTGCAGTTTTGTATGCTTTATTCTGAAAGGGCATTTAAGAGAAAGCATACTCTGAATAACAGGCTGGGGACTATGTGTCTTGGATGACTAGTCCAAGGCCAATCCCCATTTCCCAGCTCTGCTCTCCTTGACTGACGGGTCTCTTCTGAGACACATAGTGTTCAGCCAGCTTTTCACAGTATGTTCTATCTGAAATGTCACACACAGGGTCTTAATGTAAAACATACAAGGTTGTAATAATGCAGCCAGTATCTGACTTATGCTGCCCTTAATTCAATCACCATGAATCTCATGACATGTCACCCTTAGACCCTTAAAGGCGTTGTCCACTACCATGACAACCCTTTCTTGATCTAAATATTTGGCCCCAATAAAATCAAAAAGCTTATACTCACCTCCTGTTCTGGTGATGTTGGCACTCTCATTCCTGGGACCCTCGTGTGGTTGTTATAACGTGTTAGCCTGGCACCCAATCAGTGCTGGCGTCACTGTTTCAACCTTTGTACGAATTGAACATGAAGAGGAAGTCAGAGATCAGCTGCAGCCCTGACTTCCTCTTCATGTTCACTCGCTTCTGACTTGCGCTGTATATATAGGGTTTAAGAAGAAGTTTCACTATCTATTCTATGATTTCTAAACACTGTTTTTCGGTGATTACTTTGTATCTCCGTTCATACTGCACCCACACACACAAATGATACACCATTTGAAAGGTAAACTTGCCCCCTTCAGCAAGAAAATAGCCAAACAAACCACACATCCACGATTTGGTCACAAAATACAGTTTAAACATTAATTTTCATAAACCTGCAGTAAGGAAAAATGACCTGCAGGTGGCACCACAGTACCCCAAAGCACACTACCACAAAGCTGCTTACAGACATCACAAACAAATCCAAACATTTGCCTAGGGGGCTTTCCAGCTTGCCGAACTCCTTGCCCAGCCTATTTTAGCCAAATTGGAGGATTGCACACTTCACTGCAGGCGAGTCACATATGCAAACACATTTGTAAACATGTACTGCCTAATGAATTGCACACTTGCTTTGCTCATACTCCAACCACACAAACAAATGATACACCATTTAAAAGATCAAATTGCCTGCAGGTGGCAGCACACTACCCCTAAGCACACTACCACAAAGCTGCTTACAGACATTACAAACAAATCCAAACATTTGCATCGGGGCTTTCCAGCTTGCCGAACTGCTTGCCCAGCCTATTTTAGCCAAATTAGAGGATTGCACACTTCACTGCAGGAGAGTCACATATGCAAACACATTTGTAAACATGCACTGCCTAATGAATTGCACACTTGCTTTGGTCATACTCCAACCACAAAAAACAAATGATACATCATTTAAAAGATCAAATTGCCTGCTGGTGGCAGCACACTACCACAAAGCACACTACCACAAAGCTGCTTACAGACATCACAAACAAATCCAAACATTTGCCTTGGGGTCTTTCCAGCTTGCTCAAGTGCTTGCCCAGCCTATTTCAGGCACATTGGAGGATTGCACACTTCACTGCAGGTGGGTCACATATGCAAACACATTTGTAAACATGCACTTCCTATTGAATTGCACACTTGCTTTGCTCATACTCCACCCACACAAACAAATGATACACCATTTAAAAAGTCAAATTGCCTGCAGGTGGCAGTACACTACCCCAAAGCACACTACCACAAAGCTGCTTACAGACATTACTAACAAATCCAAACATTTGCCTCGGGGCTTTCCAGCTTGCCGAACTGCTTGCCCAGCCTATTTTAGACAAATTGGTAGGATTGCACATTTCACTGCAGGTGAGTCACATATGCAAACACATTTGTAAACATGCACTGCCTAATGAATTGCACACTTGCTTTGTTCATACTCCAACCACACAAACAAATGATACACCATTTAAAAGGTCAAATTGCCTGCAGATGGCAGCACACTACCCCAAAGCACACTACCACAAAGCTGCTTACAGACATCACAAACAAATACAAACATTTGCCTTGGGGTCTTTCCAGCTTGCTCAAGTGCTTGCCCAGCCTATTTCAGGCACATTCGAGGATTGCACACTTCACTGCAGGTGAGTCACATATGCTAACATGTTTGTATACATGCACTGCTTTTTTGGTGATTACTTTGACCCACACACACAAATGGTGAGTCACATATGCAAACACATTTGTAAACATGCACTGCTTTTTCGCTGATTACTTTGCCCCATACATACAAATGATAAATTATTTGAAAGGTAAACTTGCCTCCTTCAGCAAGAAAAGAGCCAAACAAACCACACATTCACGATTTTATCACTAAATACAGTTTAAACATTTACTTTCATAAACCTACAGAAAGACACAATGACCTGCAGGTGGCACCTCAACCGGAAGACATTTTTTGGCCTTTACTTATCAAACCAATTTATTGTATTACCAATCTACATATATAAATACCTGTCTGTGTTCATCATCTCATGAAATACATTTACATTTGACCAGCTTGCTTTTTCTCAAATTGCCTGCGCCCCCGACAACCAATGTGTGAAAATTTTGCACGGGCCAAACTAGTGTTACATATTTTCTATATACTGGGCTGCTTTATTTTATCAGCTGGAGATTATCACTAGAGGACTAGTAAGCCTGCTCCCATGTAGTGCTTCATATTCATGAGCTTTGTATAACTCCACCCCAACACTTACTGGCTGCTTTCTGCCTATGAACAGTGTACACAGAAAGCTGCCAATCAGAGGAGTGGGCAGGGTTATACAGAGCTCAGCATTCAGAGAACTGGGAGATCTGTTGCAGATGAAACATTGATTTCATCAAAACTGCAGCAAGTAGCCCAGTAAGTGACACATCGCTGAAATCAGAATCTATGACCCTACATTATGCTGCTTACAGATAGGGTACCAAAATATCATATATTTATTTTCTGTTTTCTCTCTCTTGGTAAGAAAATATGTAATTTATGTAAAACCACCATGATCAGCTTCTTTAGCTTTTAGATTCTTAACACCAAGTCATAAGAAATATATTGTGATTGTGCTAGTCTGGACAAGCATGTCGCCTTTGGCTTTATTAAAATACTATGGAAACATTCCAAATTCTTAACTGCGAAGCAAATCCTAAGATAAGGCATTGAGGAAATCCTCCATACTTGGACACATCAGTATAAACTTTGCCTCCTCAGCATGCTGCAGGCCAGTACTGCTCCAGTGATAATAACATCTGTCTGCCAAAAACTGTTTGACTTCACATAAAGGCTCCATTTATATGAAAGGGACCGAGGTGGATGTCACTGACTCGCTCTCCTCTCACTGAGATATAGAAGCCTTTATGTACACGGATATCTGATGCACATGACGTTTCACAATGCACAATGGCTGTGTGCCTTAGAATTTATGAGAATCTGTCACTTTTTCCTTTCCTATGAAGTAATCATAGAGAGCATAAGGGTGTGCTATGTGCATAATGTACACTGATTTATGAGAACTGGAAAAGCCTTATAAACTTCTACACAAGTGGATGACTGTTTAGCTAAGGTGACTTTTTAACAACTTCTAAAATCACTGACTGTGGTTGCGTCTTCTTGTACTATGTTCCTGCCTCAGGCTATGTGCGCACCACGTCTTTTGCTCCAAAATACGCCAGAAAAAGGACCCTGAAAATTCTCAAAAGAATGAAAATATGCATTTTTCTGTGTAAAAATGACTTAATGTTCATCTGTTCAGTCTTTTCAAGTCTTATAACCTCTTCAGGTTTCCAAATATGCCAAGCGGTTAAAGGAAGTGAGCAGTCCATTCTTCAGGCTATTTCAGTTCTGAATTTTGAGATTATGATACAATACAAGTCAATGGGAGGGCTCAAATGACATCCGCAAGACACCCGGCGTCTTTTTAAGCATTTTGCCAGCATTTTTGCTTGAGGCCGGCGTCACACTTGCGAGTGTGATGCGAGTAAGTCGCACGACTTTCTCGTATCAACACCCGGCACGGCCGCCCGCTCTCGGACCCGAGTGTGGGCTGCATAGAAATACATGCAGCCGCTCACTCGGGTCCGAGAGCGGGCGGCCGTGCCGGGTGTTGATGCGAGAAAGTCGTGTGACTTACTCGCATCACACTCGCAAGTGTGACTCCGGCCTCAAGCAAAAATGTCTTTACTAATAGTTTCTTCATTGTGTAATCCCTTAGTGACCACCAATACGACTTAAAACTTATCTGCGACATAAGAGCGACTAGCATCCCCCTACAGGTGACAATCCAGCAGCTGTCGGCTGTACACTATCGCTGACAACGATCAGTGTTAGCACCGACCATGGCCGTTTAACCCCTTAAATACTGCTGCCAACAGTGACTAGAGCATCTGGATGGTTAACAGAGTGTGGGGATCTTGATCATGTGGTCCTGGTGCTTGAGATAGCAATTCATGGCGAAATAACAGCCTAAAGGCCCTGTCTCACATAGAGAGATCGCTAGTGAGATCGCTGCTAAACAGCGATCTCAGCAGCAATCTCGCTATGTCTGACACGTACCAGCGATCAGGCCCCTGCTGTGAATCGCTGGTCATGTCAGAAATGCCTGGACTTTTTTGATTGCTGGTGTCCCGCTGGCCAGCACGCATCGCTGCGTGTGGCAGGCAGGAGACCAGCGATCAGCTGGTAACCAAGGTACACTTCGGGTTTCTAGGCGCGGGGCTGTTCCTGGAAACCCGATGTGTACGTTGCATACCAGCGCGCTGCTGCAGGGGAGCTGGTAACCAAGGTACACATTGGGTTTCCAGGCACCGCACAGCGCCTGGAAACCCGAAGTGTACCTTGGTTACCAGCTCCCTGCATCAGCGGGCTGGTATCCAACGTACACTGCGGGTAACTAGGCAACGTTACCCGCAGTGTCGCTGTCCTGATCGCTGCATGAGCTGCCTGTTTGGCAGCTCAGCAGCGATCATGTAGCGACACACCAGCAATCCTGATCGTTGTCGGGATCGCTGGTGTGTCGCTATGTGGTACGGGGCCCTTAGAGTCTGACGGCTATAGTAACCCGCTCAGAAGTTAGAAACATTTAGGTGGTAAAAATACATTTTTCCATTCCTGTCATGTCACTTTGCATTAATTCCTGAAAAGCACCTGAAGAGTTAGTAAACTACCAAAAACAATTTTGAACACGTTAAGGGGTGCTGTTTTTAAAATGGTATCACTTTGGGGGGCTTCCAATATATAGGACTCCCAAAGTCATTTAATAACTGAACTAGGTCCCTAAAAAATAAGTTTTGGAAATTTCTTTGAAAAAAAGGTGAAAAATTACTGCTACATTTGAAACAACATTTTACAGATGGTGTTGATGCAAAGCAGACATAAGGGAAATTTTATTTATTAATGTTTTGTGTGGCATGACTGTCTGGATTAAAGGGTTAGTTATTCAAAGTTTGAAAATTGTTAATTTTTTTTACATTTTTGTAAAATTTCTAATATTTTTATAAATAAACCCTAAACATATCACCCTAAATTTACCATTATCATAAAGGATATTGTGCCACGAAAAAAAAAAATCACAAAATCAATGGGATATGTTGAAGCATTCCAGAGTTATTACCACATAAAGTGACACTTGTCAAATTTTAAAAATTTGATCCGGTCATTAAGAGGTTAATAGAGTTAAAAAAATAGTCTGGAAAACAGCAGTGCAAAATATGCCATAAAACCGCTGGAAAAACTGCCGAAAAAGAGATCAGGAAGCAACAGAATAGATGACAGTACAAAAGATGCCATAAAACCGTTAAAAAAAGCTCAGGAAACAGCAAAAAAATTGTAGTACACAAGATACCATAAAAATTCTAGAAAAAATACAGAATAAGCGCTCAGGAAAGCAAAAAAGCTAAAAATAAAAACACTCTGGGAAAAAAAATGTAACTTTTTCCTGAAACCTGAAAAGAGCGTTGTGTCCACATTCCCTCAAAAGAACAGCTCTAGAGCACAAACTGTTGCACTGAAGCTGGGTATACACATTTGACGCCGGTTGACCCTGCTAATTTCAGTTGGACTGGATGGCCATTAAATGTATATGGATGCTGTCATGGGGATACCACAACAGAGAGGGACTAGAAGATCGCAGTGTCTGGTCACACAAAATCCTGCACTGATAAAAACTACTTCACCATCATATTAAACAGTGTAAGTTTTTTACTTTCGCTATTATTCAAAGGGTTAATCAGTTCAGTTGATGCCAGTGATAGTTCTACTTCCTGGTTAGATATTCCAGTAGCCATTGAGTGTTTGAATAGGTGGATGTAGAGTTGTGCAGGAGATTTCTGCTTGGAGTTGGTTTGCATTGTTATCCTCATCCTCTACTATTTGGTTTCTCCTACCTTTCCCTCCCCTGTTTTCCACTCTGTTGTTTTGTGAGTATATTTGTATGATTGTAGTTTTCTTTCATCCCTGTCTGTCTACCCTTGTGTATCTGGTTAGTGTAATCCTATGCACTTTAACTAGGATACATAAGAAAAAGAAACACGCCATGTGCACAGGCATCACCAAAAAAATCCATTATTGGTACAAATGAGCCGCAGCAAGTTTAAAAACAATTAAAAGTAAAAAATGACAGAACATCAAACCTCAATAGGACTGTTAACCAAATAACAAATGACACACTCAATAATAATGTTGAGTGACGTCCTGTCATTTTTGACTTTTTATTGTTTTAAACTTGTGGCTCATTTGTACCAATAAAGGATTGTTATTTTTTGGTGATTCCTGTGCACATTCTATTTTTTTATTTTTTTAATCTATCCTAGTCTCTGTTTTTGACATGCTACAGACTGATCTGAGGTATTTGGTGGTGCATTCCATTTCCTTTTGTTAACCTTTACACTTCAGCCTCACACCTTCCTGGGTGGGGGAGGGCACAGATAAGGTTTAAGATAGTAGCATAGCAAGGTACAGACCCCCGACATCTCCACATTCCTGGTAATCCTGGGGACAGGGATAGGCTAGGGCGCCCCCTAGTTTGAGGGATCAGTTAGTCGCCGAACATCCCTAGTCACTACATGACAGTTGCCTCCTGAGTTCACTCATTGGCAGGTGATGAGTTAGAGAAGACTCAGACAGTTAAATTTCAACATGCCTGATCTTTTTTGTTCTCTTCTCCCCCCCAATGACCCTTGAAGATGTCACTATGAGCGGTGATACATGTGAGGTTTCTTTCTCTACCACCTTTCTGCCTTCTCTGCCACGTTCACATTAGTTATTTTTAGCATGAAGAACAACTGCGGTGATTACTTACTAAATCAGATCACCATCAACAGAAACACAACTTTGTATTCAGGAAGTGATGTTGAGAAGTCTTCCTCAATCGGTCACATGACGTCACATGATCACAGCGTGTTGTGGATGCTATGGCGCCCAGCATGCCTTCCACACTCGGACACTGGACACTGGAAGTTGCATCAGATCACTTCCCGTCGGTGTACCCATGTGATGCTAAGGCGTCCAGCACGCCTCCCACATATGGACAAATCTTTGTAACGAGGGTAACGCTGCGACATCACCACCGGAAATGACATCGGTTCACTTCCTGTCGGCGTTCCCACGTGATGGCAGGGCCCAGGCTACACACAAAACATGGTTACGCACAGCCGCGGATTATGGCGGTATGATTATACAGGATATGAGAGACACCTGATGATATGTAAGCCTATTGGTTACCTTTTACATAAATATGTAACTGGCCAGTTCCCCAATCACCCCTGGACGAAGCATTTTCAAGTGAAATGTGCGTCGGGTGTGGTGGATCCACGCATATTGTCCTAAGGTAATTATACCTCCCGGTTCTGATATTAGATAATGGGCATTTGTCTGTATTGTATTGCCCTTTACCTTGTATACACTATGTTTATATTTACAACTATGCTGCTATATTACCGGGCTTAGTGCAATATGATTCATGTCATTACCTGGAACCTGAAACTTCTATTATGAATAGTATTATGTTATGTATATTGGATGTGTGTACTATTTAGAATCTAAATGCTGATGTGCCTATTTATAATATCTTAATGAACTATTACTTATAGCTACACCTATTTACTTGAGTTTTCTGTATACTTATACAGCAATATTTTTCTCTGCATGTGAGGTTTCTACCAGGACTGCTTACTTTTCTAATTTTCGGGGTTACCCACCTAGTTTTTTGTACTTGTGGTGTCGTATCTGTATTTTATTTTTTGCTTTTACTTGCATTCATAATAAAAGGAATTTTTAAATGGTTCACCTTAGCCGGCGTTGAAGCAATTATTTTTTTGAGTTCTATTAGTGTTCTGCTTCATGGCTGTTTATGTAGGATAATATTGGTGTATTTATTTTCATTGATTTTCTTTGTTGATTTCTGAGCATTTTATTACTCATTTATCTTTTGAAACAATTTTTTGATAGAATCTTTGGGACTGATTCATCGGAGCCTTTATGCCAGTATTCTGGCATAAAAGCTTTGAAAAGATGCATTATTATGGAGCAACTTGAGGCTCTGTAAAAATTCTGTGACTTTTGGCATTATTATAACAACATTTTCACAGAGCTCTGACAGAGTAGGCAAAGTTCAGGCGGGACGGTGGAGTGGAGACCACTGCTTGTCAAATTCATGATAAGCAGCACCATTCGCTGTACCACAAATTTTGCTACAGCTGCGACTGGAGTAGGATTGGTGGTGATATGCACACAGAGTTGCACACCCCTTGTCCGGCACTCCTGTTTCATTAAGAGGCGTTCATGATGAGTGATGGCATTTACTACACTACAAATCTTACTCCATCAGAGACTGGAGTAGATTTGGTGCGAGGTGCACATAGAGGTTGTGATGCAGTGACCGGTGTAATATGCCAGGATTGCTATGTGTTCCTCACAGAATGCGCACAGAGGCATATTGAGGCCGCGGGAGTGCATTGCAGTCATAGGCATAGCTGTGATTGCAATGCAAAATAAAAGTAAGTGTTGATCATGCCCACGTCGGAATCCTTCCCTTTGATGTGGACTTCAGCGCTGAGCCCACATCTTTACCAGCACATGTCAGCTGTTAAGAACAGCTGACATGTGCCTCTAACAGCCGTGGGTGGACTCGCGATCCACCCCCAGCTGTTAACCTGTTAAATGCTGCTGTCAATCTCTGACATCTAACTTGCGTGTCACTATTCCTCCACTCAGTGAATGATTACTATGCTGTTCTATGGAAACTGTCCTGCTGAGCTGTCTGTGTCTTGATTGACAGCTTGGCTGTCCAATACTGTGATGGGCTTACTGCTGAGCTGTCGGTGCCTTGATTGACAGCTCTGCTGTCCAATCTGTCACTGGGATGTGCGGGACTTTCTGGAGGTGTTCAGTGTTCTGGTGCTCGCATAGCTACTTAACTGAGCTGTCTGCCCCTGAACCCTGCCAGATGTAGTTTGTGCTTCTTGGTGAGGTGAATTCTGGAGTCCATCTCCTGTTATGTTTTTAATAATTTACCTGCTAGGTTGATGTTGAGGTTTCCTTGGCTGTATGTTCATAATCCTGTAATTAATTGGTGGCAAAAATAGATTAAGTGGGGCCCCAACTGTCATAAAAAGTGACTTTATTCTGTGCAAATTTGCTCCACTAGTCTGGAGGGTTTGCTGTCATAACTGAAGGACTTTGGTTCTCAGAAAAAGAGGCAGAGATACTACCTCCCATTGTCCTAATGATTGTATTATTGATCTTATTCCTAATGCTAAATTGTCTAAATCTTGCCTGTACAACTTGGCAGGACTGGAACGGACCGCTATGAAAGAATATGTCAATGAAAGTTTACGGAAAGGTCATATCTGTCCATCCTCCTTTCCCGTAGTGGCTGGATTCTTCTTTGTGAAAAAGCAGGATGGGGGTCTCAGTCCTTGCCTCGATTTCCATAAACTAAACAAAATGACTGTTAAAAATACCCACTTCCACTCATCCCTGACCATTATAATCAGCTTACTGGGGCCAAATGGTTTTCTAAGCTTGAACTTAGAGGGGCATATAATCTAATACGGATCCGGGAGGGTAATGAGTGGAAGACAGCTTTTTAACATCTGAGGGTTTATTCGAGAACCTGGTCATGATATTTGGTTTAACCAATGCACCTGCTATCTTTCAGAACTTTATGAATGACATTTTTTTCTGATATCATTGGAAGGTTTATTGTGGTATACCTTGATGACATTCTAATTTTTTCATCTTATCTGGATTCGCACAATGAGCATATTCGTTATGTTTTACAAAGACTCAGGGAAGATTCTTTATTTGCCAAATTATAAAAATATACTTTCTCTGTTCAGCAAATATCATTTTTGGGGTTCATCATATCTATCTGCTGAAGGGTTTAAGATGGATCCTGGGAAGGTGCAAGCTATAATTGATTGGGTTCAACCTCACTACCTTAAAGCACTACAGCATTTTTTAGGATTCGCCAATTATTATAGAAAATTTATTAGAGGTTTTTCACAGATCGTTAAACCTCTTACCGATCTCACATGTAAGGGGGGCGGACCTAAAGGTTTGGTCGTCAGATGCCATTGAGGCCTTTAATAGACTAAAAGAGTGATTCATGTCTGCTAGAGTTTTGATTCACCTTGATCTTCAGAAACAATTTTTTGAAGAGGTGGATGCCTCAGAGGTTGGGGCTGTTTTGTCTCAAGGTCCTAAAACCCTGAAGAAGTCCATGTGCTTTTTTTCTAGGAAATTTTCATCTGCTGAGAGAAATTATGATGTTGGAATTCGTGAACTGCTTGCTATCAAGTTAGCCTTTGAGGAATGGAGGCATTTTTTGGATGAAGCTACTCATCAGGTCACAGTTGTGACAGATCATAAAAATTAAGCTTATATTGACTCTGCTAAACGTTTGACCACTACACAGGCCAGGTGGTCCTTATTATTTCCTAGATTCAATTTTTCCATCACGTTCAGGCGGGGTCTAAGAATGTTAGGGCTGACGCTTTGTCATGCAGCCTT
>VIAB01017483.1:39721-55915 GCA_009801035.1 Oophaga pumilio | reverse complement strand
TTTCCCAGTGTGAAAATGTCAAATCTGGGGCTAAAACAATTTTTGGGGGAGTAAAAATTTAACTTTTTTTCTTTACTGCCCAATTTTGTAAAAGTCTGTGAATACGGCCGAGTCTCGCATGTTAATTCCTGGTACTGCCGTCGGAAGCGGAGCGTGCAGCTCCATGCATTATGCGGCCGCACGCTTCACTTCCGAGGCCGGTGGCAGTGCCGGATATTAACATGCGAGACTCGGCTGTATTCCTCACATGTATGATCCCGGCCTAATGGGGACACTTTTGGGAGATTCTGCTGTTCTGGCACCTCAGGGGCTCTATCAATGTGACATGGCACCCTCAAACCAGTCCAGCAAAATCTGAACTCCAAAATAGCCCTTCTTACATTTTGAGCTTTGCACTATGCCTCAAAAGTAGTTGCACAGCAAATTTTGGGGTCATTTTTTTTCCTGTAAGCCTTGTGAAAATGCGAACTTATGGGCAAAAAACAAACATTTTTTTGTGGAAAAAATGTTTTTATTTTTATTTTCATGGCTCAACATTATAAACTTCTGTGAAGCACCTGTGGGTTCAAGGTGCTAACCACACATCTAAAGAAGTTCCCTGTGGGGTCTAGTTTTCCAAAGCGGTATCACTTGTCAGCTGTTTCCACTGTTTGGGCACATCAGGGGCTCTCCAAATTCAACATGGAATCCGCTAATTATTCCAGAATTATTTTTTTTTTCAAAAAATCAAATGATGCCTTTTCCCTTTCAAGCCCTGCTGTGTGCCCAAACAGAGATTTCCCACACATATGAGGTGTCTGTATACTCAGGAGAAATTGCTTAACAAATTTTGAGGTCCATTTTTTTCCTGTTACCCTTGCGAAAATAAAAAAAAATTGAGTCTATTGTAAAATTT
This sequence comes from Oophaga pumilio, assembly GCA_009801035.1. Lineage (NCBI taxonomy): Eukaryota > Metazoa > Chordata > Amphibia > Anura > Dendrobatidae > Oophaga > Oophaga pumilio. The sequence goes on along the minus strand of VIAB01017483.1, from coordinate 55,020 downwards.
TTCTGAAAAAAGTTTTTTTTCCTTCCACATTCCAATAATTCCTGTGACGCACCTGAGGCGTTAATAAACTTCTTAAATATTGTTTTGAGCATCTTGAGGGGTGCAGTTTTAGAATGGTGTCACTTTTGGGTATTCTCTGTCTTATAGACTCCTCAAAGTCACTCCAAATGTGATGTGCTCCCTTAATAAAATTATTTTGTTGGCAAAATGAGAAATCTCTGATCAGTTTAAACCCTCATAACTTCTGAACCCCCCAAAAATCGATGTTTACAAAAATTGTGGTGATGTAAATAAACACCTAGACACCTGGCAGGGCAGACGTGTCCTCATGTGGCTCTTGGGCTAATATTTCATCTTAAAACTATTATCTTAAGTAGCCTAAGCGGCCCAAAAGGTACCCTCCCGGCAAAGAGACTTCCCCAGCCCTAAAATTGTGTCAGTAGAAGAGTGGGACCGGAGAATTCAACAGTGGCAGGAGATCTCACGGACCGGACCTGCAGGCGCCATTAACTGAGCGGGAGTTGCAGGAGAGCCTAAGGATTGCCATCTCCATCGCAGGCAGCGGAAGGCTCGGACCGCCTGAGGATCTGGTGACGGCGGGAAAGCGGCGAGGTCGTGTGAGGAGATACCCTGGTGTGGAGTCCCTGTATAGTGTGGTCGCAGCGATCCTGGTGTTCTCTCCCCTCCCCTCCCCTCTCGGTCCACATACCTACACCGATTGTATCGGAGCCTTGGTGGGTGCTCCCCGGATGGTGACTGGTTCTCATGGAGGAGGTGTGGGGGCAGGGAGCCTCTGAAAACGGTCCAAGTGTGCTGCGGTGGGTGGCTTAGGGCTGGAAGGGAAGCCCTCCGGCGGCCATCTTTATGAGAAAAAACGACAGTGACTGGCTCACTAAATCTTATGGACTCGCTGATTGTAGCATACTGATGTCATCTAGTGCCCCTTCTGGAAATTGTGCCTGTTGCACATTTTTAGCAATCACATTAAATAGAGAAATGACTCTAATCCCTTTTCCTTCTGTTAACTTCCGAGCCACTACCACTATCCTTTGAAAGCATACTGATTAATCAGCCACAGGACTTATCCTTATATTATACATTTATCTCTGAGTGGGCATCATGAGCCCTTCCAAGTCGCAATCTGCAGCTGATAAGCTAAAGAGGCCAGAGGCAATCTGATGACCACGCAAAGATCCTCCAATAAACCAACTCAGGGAGAGACATCATTGTCTCAGGAATCAGAGGATATGGACACAGAGCCCACTTTAAAACAGGTGTCCGCACAACTGTTGGTTGCTATCCAGGTCAGTACAGCCTTCCTAACGGGGAAAATTAAGGAGATTAAACTGACCTGGGACTCCTGTAATGACATGTCAAATTTGGGAGAGAAAGTCTGACAAGCGGAGGGTAGAATTTTGAGTCTGGAGGACCAAACAGCACCTTTGCCTGAGCGTATCAGAGTGCTAGAACAAAAATTGGAGTTATGCGTACAAAAGCAGGGTGATCTAGAAAATAGACTGAGGCGTAATAACATCCGTATCATTGGATGCATTAGTGGAGCCACTACCACCAAAAGGTCAGCTACTTTATATACAGCTGACATCTTAACCATTTGATGCACTAATGATCGGCAATATTCAGGCTTACTACTAGGCACGTGCAGTATTTTTTTTTCTTTGACTTATTTGAGCACACTAGCTCACATGTTTGCACGTTGCACTTTCATTGTATATTAATATTGGGCACTTGCCTTTACCTTTATGACCGAGTTTGCAATATGCACATGTGCACTTTAGCTATAATATACAGGATTGCCAGTGAACTTTAAGTTTACTTAGTACCAGCTGCATTTTGCTTTTACATAATAAGGATCTTTCTCTCCTACGTTTGAGGTTCTATATGGACATTTCTCCCTAATAACATTTGATGACTTGGTTTAATCAGACATACATTGAATTGAACTCTATGTACTCTAGGAGCGATTTTTTCCAAATGACTATCTGTATGACCTGTGGTTGGTAGTTTTTTATTGTATCACATCTCTGTTAAATGACTTTTTATGATTGAGTATTGTATTAATAAAGATGGATTTTCTACTATGTGGCATACACTTCCCTTTTTTGTAGGCTATTTGACCCCAAATAGACTATATAGATTTGATAGAGGGGCAACTGATGAATGTCATAGGTGTGGGGAATCGGAAGCGGACTTTTGGCACCTCATTTGGAATTCTAGAATTATACGAAGATATTGGAGTGATGTCGTAACTACATTAGAGCGGGTAATTGATATACCATCTGAATGTAGTCCGGAGATGTGTGTTCTGGGTGTTGTGGATGAGGAGATGTGGATCCATTGTGATAGAATATTTCTCCAGGAAGTTCTGTTTATGGCTAGTAAAGCGATAGCGTTGAGGTGGATAGGGGGGTAGATCTCCTTCAATCAATCAATCAATGGAAAGAACTAGTGAGCGATATAATTCCATATGAGAACATATTATATAGAAACAGAGGATGTCCCCAGAAGTTCCATGGGATTTGGGAAAGGTGGTGTGACTCACCCCTGACACACCTACCCCCTGGTGCCATGGCTTCCTCAATCTTGCGATACGGCCCCTGAAGTATACCCCTTCCAGAGCGTGAAAGTGATGCTATGTGTGAGCTTTGGAATATATGTCTATTATAACCTGACCTGGTGTGAACTCAAAACTCTGATAAAGAACCTGTTGGTTTGACGGTGCAATGCTTTGTAGAGTACATCTTGTTAAATGCTATGTTTTACTTGTTTACTCTATTATTGAAAGTGTAATATACCTATGTCACTGTGAATGGTGATTATATGGATTATTCTGACTTTACACTGCATTGTTGAATGTTTGTTGTATTATTCTGTGGAATCTTTCAATAAAGCGTTTTTAAAAAAAAAAAAAAAAAAAAAGGTGTAATAATATTAATAATAATGTGCTAGTTTTTTTGTTTTGTCCAGGAACAAGTATGTGACCATTTCCAAGTCTTCTGTGGTTCCTCAGCCATCTCCGTCTTCATATACAGAAATGCAGCAAGTTGCCATGTATTGTAAGGACAAGCTTTTCTGTGGGGATTCTGAGTTGTCGCTAGAAGAATTTAGAGCAATTGTCTACAAAAAGAAACATGAACAACGTAAGAAGATGCAACAGTGGGGTAATCTCAGAGTTCATTTTACATGTCAAATGCGTCTATATATGATTGCATTTTACCCTCTGTTGCAGTCTCGCAATGTTGGGTCTTATGTGCATCCTGAATAATTGCACACAGAATCAAAGAATATTGGAAATTGAATAGAATACCATCCTCGATATTACACCAACTGCAAAGTGTTTCAGCATGTAAAAGTGCCACTTGTCACGGAGCGTGGTGTATGGTCACTAGAGGATACTTTTATTTCTTGGCTTTTGTGTAGAAAGATCCAGGTAATCATTATTAAGGATATGAGTGCTGTATAAGAAACTAAAAGGAAGAAATTGTAAAATTTGTTTGCACTCATCAGCAGCACTCTCACCATTGTGGATACCTACTTGTTTAATTTAAGCTAAACTGTAACCTGTCAGTCTTTCCAGATCACGCAGAAGCGGTTTTAGGCTTAAAACACTGTCCATATGTGCCTTTTAGTCTTTGTGTATTTTATTTTCCAAGCGACGATCCTGTACCCGACAGTGGCCACTGAATAGTGTGACGGAGCCATGCTGTACACTATTTCCATCTGTTGTTGGTAACCGCTGATCAGTGGGAATGTTGTGGCGAACCCTCACCAATCTGATGTTAATGACCCATGCTAAGGATGGCTCATCATCAATGTTCTAGTAGTGGACGTTTCACTTAATAAGGATTCCAGATCCCTTTTGACAACCATAAAAAATCTTCATATACTGTATATTTACACATAACTGTACATATGTATGTTTTATGTTTCCCCGGCATGTTTAAGCTGGTAACTAGTCAGTTTCAATTAAATTTTTATGTATTCATTATCAGAAGAAGAAAAGAAATACTTGAAGTCTAAAGAGGAAGCTGTCCTCCATGAACATATGCTAAAACAAAAGATGGAACAACTAAACAATTTGCTAAATGTGCAAGAATCCGCGAGTCTGACCTCTCCTGAACAGAGTAAACTGGTGAGTGTAGTTGGCATTTCCCACCAGTCTAAATTGTCACCTCTGCTTTCCTTCTTTCATCTTCACTTCATATCACTGCAACCTGTAATAGTCTCCACATATTGTATAGAAGTGTCTACTTTTTACCATCACTTTTTGCTATAAGACTATGCTCACAGCAATTTTCAGCATCCAAAACTTGCTCCTTGACAGTAAAAACACTGCGTTGAAAACAGTTGAAGGTGTTGAGCTGTTTTTTTCTTTCATTGTCTGTCTTTGCACATGCTCATCACTTGTTATGGATGAAAAAAAAAAGGCAAAAACTCTGAAAGAATCAACATATTGCAGATTTAAAAACGTTGCAGTTTTTGAAATCTGTCAGGGGAAAAAAAGGGCTTGATATTTCTAAAATCTCCGCTTTTGCTGTTATTGCAAGACCATCTTTAATTTGCTTAAAAAATATGCAACCTTTGAACATGGCAAAAGGTCCACCAACGATAGGTTGATCTTGAGTTTTCTGACTCATCCAGCGTCCCCTAGCAATCATTAGTAGCGTGGGTGAACTTGGCAATAAGTGTACAGCTGTCGCTGCAGCACCACCATAGTGTTGGTAGCTCAGGGGGTGAAGTAGAGACCAACAAATGTATACGATGGATGTGATGTAGTGTATTTGTAATAGCTCTTTAGAAAGGCGAAGCTGGGATCTGTATAAGTGAAAGCTATGTGTTATCTACCAATGAGGCAACTGTTTTTCCCATTCCAATCAGATCCTCTGTAGTGGTTTATGCAAAATTTATAGTTAAAACCAATTTCCATGAATTTGCAGCTATCTTCCCTAACTTCTCAAATCCTTTTTGGTCTCTGATTTGTCAGAAACAATTGGAATAACAACTATGAGAATACATAATATGAAGAATCCGCACCATGGCTGTATGCAGTTCTAGTTGTGATTACGTTTGTCTGTATTTCCTATACATTTCCAATTATTCTTCAACAATGGCCTGGTCATGAACTGAATAGTAATAGATTTCCTCAAAAGATAATATGCGCACTATTTTTGTTAGGGTGAAAACTTAAAAAGAATAAAGACAGTATAGCATTTTTTTCTGCACCTTCATAAACCTTTTTTAAAGTAAGAATGCTTTCAAACTTAAAAATATTAAATTTGTCTTTGTCAATTAACAAAACACAAAGTGGATGAACAAGAGAAATCTAAATCAAACTAATATTTGATGTGATTACCATTTTGCCTTCAAAATCGCAACAAAGGACCAATTCTTCTGGGTACACGGTTTTGAAGGAACTTTGCAAACAGGCTATTTCAAACATTTTGGAGAACTAACCACAGATCTTGTGTAGACTTGTGCAAATACAGTAATTTAGTCTCTTCATATAATCCCTGACAGCCTCTATGATGATGAAAACACGTCCATGGTGGCCCATTTCATCCCTTCAAGGACTGTAGTTGTACTGCTGCAGAATAAATATGGAGCCTATCGGGTGCCTCCCTATTGGCATTGCATAATGGATAAGTATCTCCCTGTATTTCTAAGCATTGAGGACACCAAGAAAAGAGCAACGTTGAGGACTATAGACACCGAGGTCAGTCAAGAAAGTTAAGTGTAGCCGATGAAAGGCATGTCATGCTTGCGTCAAAATCAAGATGTCCAGCAGTGCCTTCAGCTCAGAATAGCTGGACCCAGTTATAACAATATACTGTGCAGCCACAATGGTCTTCATGGATGCCAAGAACCATACTTTTGACATGGAAACAAGGCCAAGTGACTAAACTGTGCACGAAAACGTAGGAACTGGGGTGCAGTAAATGGTAGTAGCTTTTCTAGGCTGATGAGTCAAAATGAAGAAAATATTTGCCTGTCACATTAGGAAGGTTGATTGACAAAAGGCTGCAGGGTAGTACAATAATAAGCGTGTCTGCACCAACCGTGAAGCGATTTTGCAAGTTTGGGGCTCCATTTCAGCAAATAGAGTTGGGTTTTGGTCAAGGTTAATTGTGTCCTTAATGCTGAGAAATAAAGGCAGATAGTTATTCATTACACATTAATGGAGGTGTCTGGCTCCCCTTTTTCTCCTTCGCCTCATTGGGGGACACAGAACCGTGAGTGTATGCTACTGCCGCTAGGAGGCTGACACTAAGTGAACAGAAAAAAAAAAAGTTAACTCCTCCTCCACAGTATGCCCCCTCACGCTGGCTCTAAGCAAACCAGTTCATGCTTAGTGTCCGTAGGAGGCACACATGTCCTCTTTTACCTTGAAGATGAGATAGGTGCGACGGACCCTATTGAAAGGGTTCGATCTCCCCAAACCAACAACAGGCGAGCACGTGGAGTGTCGCCTCCACGTACCCTCTCCTGTGACGTGGGACACTATGCCGGACACAGCCCTGACTACCTTGAGGTACAGAAACCCTAGGCTGTACAGAGGCATAAGAGTAGTCCGTGCGGCCCCCCACTGCATCACCAATGCTAAGACTGCGGTGATGGAAGAAGGCGGACGGTCCCTCTCCTCATCCCCCATAGGGGAAGACGGATTAAGGGTGCCTGCACCGTCCTTTAATCAGTCCCCCTCCCCACTAACCTGGCGGATCTGCATCGGAAGCGCTCCAGGAGGTTTAGCAGGGAGCATGTGAAGGAGTGTGGGCTGGGAGGGCTCCTGCAGCGGCGTTTCCCTTGGTGGCAGTATCCTCCAGCCTGCACGAGGACCTGGCATGGCTGGTGTCCTCATCATCAGCGTGGTGCAGCTTCCACCCGTAAGCGCTGCGCCACTTGCAGCTCGCCGCCACTGTGTCCTCCTGCTGGCGCCGGAACTTTAGTCCCCGGCTTCGGTCTGTACTAGGCCGCGGCCGAATGTCCCGCCCTCAGGCGTATCTATCTCCGTCGGGCCCGCCCACACGCCGACGCTCCATACAGAAGCGCCGTTTTTGAAATCAGGAACAAGCCGCAGGTTTTTCTGCAGCCTTCCAGTACGTTCAGGGGCACAGGACCGGGGTAAGTGCTGCGCCCAAACCCCCTTCTTTTGCAGCGCCATTTTCAGAAGCTGAACTAATCTCTTTAAAGCTACACTCTGCTTTTACACCGCCCCAGCAGCTGCAAGCCATATCCGCTAAAGAGATACAGCATGTCTAGAAGGACCAAGACACATACGGTGTTATTTGCCTGTCGGTCCGCTTTTCTGCAGATGCAGGGCAAGCAATTATGCGAAGCCTGCGATTCCAAACGCGCCCAGGAGCCCTCCCCTGCGACCGAGCCCAGTGTACCTAGTCCCCTTGAATGGGCTTCATCTCTGTTGCAGTCTATGGCATCTCTAACTAGAGCAATCAAGTCCCTTCAAGCCCCAAATAGGGGTTGGGACAGTGGTTCGCCTGTCTTGGATGGATCCTCCACCTCACAGGAGCCTTCGGCCTTCAGGGGCCGTCCTCACTCTAGACAGACGCGGGGGAAACTAACCCATATGGCGTCTCCCAGCCCATCCGGTGCCTCGGCATCCATAAGCTCCGTCTCTCGCTCACCCTCACCAGTGTACGATAGCGAGCTGAACTTATTATGATTCAGACAGGTCCCTCAATTTGGATACGCCTGGTTACCAGAAGACCGTTGACATCCTCATTTAGGTCGTCAATCAAACCCTAGAGATTGACGATGAATCCAGCTTGATCACTGGCCACAAGGTGTCATTTAAACGGACGAAACGGCCTCATAGAGTATTCAGCAATCACCCGGAGTTTGAGGACATAGTGCAACGACACAGGGAACGGCCAGACAAACGTTTGTCAGGGCAGAAGGCGCTTGAAGCAAGATACCCGTTTGCTCCTGATCTCCGCAAAAAATGAGCAGAATCCCCTCCGGTAGATCCACACGTGTCACGCTTGGCTTCCAAAACCCTGCTATCTTTACCTAACGGATCCTCTATCAAGGATCCCACTGACCGTTTCATAGAGAGCCTTGCTCGTTCGGTTTTTGAAGCTTAAGGGTCAGCTCTCTCTCCTTCCTTCGTGGCAACATGGGTGGCTAAGGCCATGGTATCCTGGTCAGAGTCTTTAAATAGAGCCCTGCAGGGTATGGACCTGCCATCAGAGGTAGCTGAGATTGCAAATCAGATGGCTTTAGCCGGAGATTACCTGATTAACGCGTCCCTGGACGCGGCTAACTTTGTGACACTTGCTGCCGCGAATGCTATTTCCATTAGAAGAGCTCTGTGGTTGAGGACGTGGCAAGTAGATTCAACATCAAAGAAATCCCTAACATCTTTTCATTACCAGAGCGGCCGATTATTTGATGAGCGGCCAGATAAACTCATCTCAGACACCACGGGGGGGTGGAGAGTAACTTTCTTCCCCAGCAAAGGGTTAAGCGACCATTTCTTCACCAGCTGCAGGCACGTTTTCGCTCCTTTCGCAACCCTGGGGGTACCGCATCGGCCAACCCCACAGGTTCAGGTCGACCCACTCAGGACAGAGATCATCCAATCTGATACAGATCCAATCCATTGGGGAAAAACTGTTCCCACCAGGCCAAATCTAAAGGATCTAGATCCCACAGATTGTCAACCAAATGACTCGAGGCATTTTCCGGTCAGCACCAGCAGAGTAGGCGGTCGCCTGCTCTGGTTTCGCCATGTCTGGCTCGCTGTCTTGCACGACGCCTGGGTCAGAGAGCTGGTGTCCTCTGGGTACAAAATAGAATGTCAACCACCTTCCAAAACATTTTTTTCTTTCTCATCCTCCCAGACCGGAAGCACGTGCTCAGTCCTTCAAAGCCATCGAATCACTCCCTCACGACGGAGTTATCATTCCTCTACCGGAAAATGAAAAATTTAAGGGGTTCTATTCAAATCTGTTTGTGGTCCCCAAAAAGGACGGAACTGTAAGGCCAATTCTTGACCTAAAGCTCCTAAACAGACTTGTCAAAAATCAGGCATTTCCGGATGGAGTCTCTTTGCTCCGTCATTTGATAAATAGAAAAGGGAGAATTTTTGGCCTCTATCGCCATCCAAGACGCCTACCTTCATATCCCCATTTTTCCCTCGCATCAAAGGTTCCTACGCTTTGCTGTCCACTACCTACTGTCACGCTCACGCCCTGGCTGATGGGCGTGAGCCAAGGGGGGTTGTGGTCCCACTGTGCCACAAACCAGACTACCCTGGAAGGGGCTTGACTAGGACAGCTGCCTCGGTCTTCACTGGAGCCTCTGATGGTGAGGTCATGCTTGTGCGGCAGGCAGCTGCCAGGTGCCACTCCAGGGTGGTGTCTGGCTGTGGCTGCTTTTCCCACTTGGGGAGACGGTGGCACGGCTGAGGCACAGGGCAGGCGGGCACAGATGAGACACGGGACTGGCGGGCACGGATGAGACACGGGACTGGCGGGCACGGATGAGACACGGGACTGGCGGGCACGGATGAGACACGGGACTGGCGGGCACGGATGAGACACGGGACTGGCGGGCACGGATGAGACGCGGTGCAGGCTGACCCTGTTCACACAGCAACTGTAGAAACTGGGACTGACTGGAAGGAATGGTGTATGGAGAAACAGGTAGGGACCTGTTCACACAGCAACAGTAGATACAGGGACTGACTAGAAGGAATGGTATGTGGAGGGACAGGTAGAGACCTGTTCACACAGCAGGTGTAGATACTGGAAGAGACAGAAAGGAATGGAGTATGGAGGAACAGGTAGAGACCTGTTAACACATGAGGAGAACCGCAAGGCTGCAGAGAAGGACTGCAGAGCATCAAGAGGTTCTGCAACGGCAGGAGAGACGCAAAGCGGAACCGCAAGGTATGCGGAGAGGAGCTGCAGCCAAAGGTTCTGCAGCGGCAGGAGCAAAGCGGAACCGCAAGGTATGCGGTGAGGAGCTGCAGAAAGAGGTTCTGCAGCTGCAGGAGTGAAGCAGAGCAGAACCGCAACATATGCGAAGAGGAGCTGCAGCGAGAGGTTCTGCAGCGGCAGGAGCAAAGCGGAACCGCAAGAGTGCGGACAAGAGGCAGAGCGAGATACAGAGAGACCACAAGGCAAGACACAGCAGGGAAGAAACCACAGACAAGGAGACTAAGAGACAGAGGTAGGACTGAGTTCAGACAAGGCAAGGACACGAGGCAAGGTACAGAGACAAAGACACAGAGTCCAAGATATTCTGTCTCCTGGAGGGCGGACAAACAGGTATAAGACAAAGCTAGGAGTGAAGCCTCCAAGATGGAGGTACACAAAGCATTACCTGGCCGCTCAGTAGCAAAATACTAACTGAGCTAACACATTGCACAGGCAAGATCCACAGGGTGGAGCTGCCTTAAATACTAGAGAACTAATGGAACCAGAGAGTTCTGGCGCCGCCCCCCTATGTACACAGACATAAAATATGCAGAGAGCAGGCAGGAGACAAGAGGCACAAAGTGTGGAGCTGGCAGCAGACCGATATCACAGCATGACCTGGAGCAGTGAGCAAGTTGGTATGTGGGGAATGGGAGGCCATGCAGTGATGCCAGCAGGGTTGTTACACCTACATTACCAGTTCACAGCCCTGCCCTTCGGGCTTGCCACCGCCCCCAGGGTATTCACAATGGGCATGGCGGCAGTTATCTCCATTCTGCATTCTCGGGGCATAGTCGTCTTGCCATATTTGGACGACCAACCGGTCTAAGGTCCTTCCTTTCAAGCTTGCGAGGAATGCATCAACATCACGTTGGATACGCTTTCCTGCCTAGGATGGCTAGTTAACCTGAAAAAGTCTTCCCCTGTTCCAGCTCAGAAGATTTCCTTCTTAGGAATGATCTTTGAGAACTCCCAAGGGTTGGTAATTCTCCCTCGGGACAAGGCCCTAACCCCCCGGCAGGGGGTCCAGGCACTCCACCACCCAGGTTCTTGTACCGTCCGTTTTGGCATGAGGGTCTTTGGGAAAATGGTGGCAGCGATGGAAGCAATTCTGTTTGCCCAGCTTCATCTTCGTCCCCTACAGCACGACCTCTTGGCAACTTCGGATAAGAGCCCGTTTTCTCTCGACCACCCGTGCTGGCTGTCCGCTCAGGTCAAGCAGGCACTCAACTGTTGGACGCGGAGTTCTCTTCCCCGAACCATTAGCTGGTGGTCCCTACCGACGTCAATCCCCTCGGCTGGGGAGCTGTTTTCTGTCACCACACGGCCCAAGGACGTTTGTCTCCTCAGGAATCATACCTGCCAATCAACCTTCTAGAAGTACGAGAGATACAGCTGGCTTTGCAGCATTTTCATCATCTTCTGGCGGGTCGCCCCGTCCGGATTCACTAGGACAATACCTCGGGCGTGGCTTAAATCAATCACCAGGGGGGCACCTGCAGCAGGTCTGCTAAGCACGAAGTGAAACATATCTTCCGCTGGGCCGAGAAAAATCACTTTGTGATCTCGGCAGTCCACATTTCGGGCGTAAGGAACTGGGCGACAGACTTTCTCAGCCGGCAGGGTCTTGCGACCCGGGAGTGGTCTCTCCATCCCGAGATTTTCCGACAAATTTGTCAACGTTTGGGAACCCCGGATATGGATGTGGAGTTTGTCGCTCGGTCCCGGGATCCACAGGCTATCGCCGTGGACGCCTTGGTTCTGCCGTGGAACCATTTTCGCCTCCCGTACGTGTTTCCCCCGTTGCCACTGCTTCTGGCATCAGAAAAGTCAAGTCAGAAGGGGTCCCAGTAATTCTGGTCGCCCCAGACTGGCCTCGTCAAGCTTAGTACGCAGAGCTAGTGCAACTACTTTCCCAAGGTCCGATATACCACCAGAACTCAGGGGCCCTGTGTTTAACGGCTTGGCCGTTGAATCCTGGATCCTGACCCAAGCCGGGTTCTCCCAGGATTTGGTCGCTACAATGATTAGCGCTCGGAAGCTCGCCTCGGCACGTATCTATCACCGCTCATGTAAAGTTGTGTGTGGTCGTCCTCCACTCTTTCTCCATTCCCAACATTTTAGCGTGTGGAAAAGGCCCTTCATACGTTGGATCTAGTGAGAGCTCTCAGGAGGTATGTGTCACGGACGGCATCCTTCCGTCGGACAGACACGTTGTTCGTGCTCCCCCAAGGTCGTAGCAAAAAGGGACTCGCTTCTTCAAAGTAGACTATAGCCAGGTGGATTCTTTTGGCTATTCTGGAATCCTGCCGCGTCAGGGGCGCACCTGTTTCAGCAGGGATCAGGGCACACTCCCCTCGGGTGTTGGGCGCCTCTTGTGCCCTTCAGCACCAGGCATCAGCAGAACAGGTTTGCAAGGCTGCAACCTGGTCTAGTCTACATACATTTTCAAAGCACTACAATATCCATACTCAGGCTTCAGCAGATGCAAGTCTGGGCAGAAGGATTCTCCAGGCAGCGGTAGCTCACCTATAGATAGTTGTTTCTTATGGCTTAAACCATTGGGTCAGTTTCCCACCCAGGGACTGCTTTAGCAAGTCCCACGGTCCTGTGTCCCCAATGAGGCGAAGGAGAAACAGGGATTTTTGTGGTACTCACCGTAAAATCCTTTTCTCCAAGACGCTCATTGGGGGACACAGCACCCACCCTGTTAGCCGGATGGCTTCTTTTTGTTTTCTCTTTTTTGATTGGTGGGTTTCTTGACATATTGTACCTGTATTAAGGTTGATTTTTGTTCTCCTACTGCTTTTGCACTGTACTGGTTCGCTTAGAGCCAGCGTGAGGGTGTATACTGCGGAGGAGGAGCTAACTTTTTTTCTGTTAACTTAGTGTCAGCCTCCTAGCGGCAGTAGCATACACCCACGGTCCTGTGTTCCCCAATGAGCGTCTCGGAGAAAAGGATTTTACGGTGAGTACCACAAAAATCCCTTTTTTTTTTTTTTTCGCAGTGTGACAATTACCCCAAACATACAGCAAATTTGTCATTAAGAACTTTCTCAGGCGCAAAAAATATCGGAGTTCAGGAAGTGATGATTTGACCCCCACAGATCCCAGATCTCAACATCATAGAGTCTTTGTATTTAATTTGACGAAACCAAAGGATTTGGACAATTCTACATTAATAGCTCTGTGTTTAGTTCTCCAAGATGTTTAGAGCAACCTCCCTGTGGAGTTCCTTCAAAAAGCTGTGCACGTGTACATAGAAGAATTGGTGCTGTTTTCAATACAAAGGGTGTGTCACATACACACTTCTCAGCACATGACATGGAGTGCGCCTGCAGGGGTTAATTTATCTCCTCTCAATCCAGCACTCAACCTCTGTTCTAGGCTATAAAGTGAGCGTGAATCACACCCTGACACACTCGGCACACACCAGTTTTTACGCTGCCACCAGTCATCAAACACACGGGTGATGAGTCCCCAAAATGTTACTGTCAGCCAATCAAAAGGTCACACACTTTCTGAAGAGCTATTGGATTCTTTTAGGGCATAAAAGGTCAAACTTATTACAGATTATAACCTTTTAATATAAAAATATACAGTGCTTATAATAAATATATAAGAAAGTTTAAAAAAAACACAAATATGCTAAAATGTTATAAAATAAAAATGGATAAATAACAGAAATACCTTAATGTTTCCTTCTACAATTATAGTCTGTTTTCCTGAGGGAAGGAGAAATAAACTATGGATCGCATCAACCCTTGGGCTGCCCTCACATGTGAACCCTTCTCTTTGTGTAACCCAGCTTTTTATAGGCCAGATCATAGGCTCATAATTGGTCTATTAAAACAATGCTGTGTGTGAATGGATGAGCCACGTTGTACTCTTTCAAACACCTGTGTCTTCGCTATTCAGACAATAAGAAGTATTCCTTTAAGTACAGACCATTTGCTAACCCCTCCTCTAGATTCGTAGGTTATATATTTTCCTAACCTGCATTATTTTGTTATATTACAGATGCAGCCTGTTACTTCACATCCTGGATTGGTGGCATCGTTTGGTCCAGAAATTGCAGATCTTCCCATACTTGATGTTTCAAGCTTGCATCAAGCTCCCATTTCAGCAAATCCCACTGAGATAGCTGTTCCTCCCTTGCCACAGACCTCACCATCTCTTGGAATTTCCTTGAATGGTGATCAAACCATAACTGCTTGTGCTGGACCCCAGCTATCAATGCTTTCTGCTCCAGATCAGCATTTTGGCTCCATACTGCACAGACCTGATCCTAGATCCCAACAGTCTGCAACTGAAGCATTGGCTGACAGCGTGTTCATCAAGCCCGCTGCACTGCTAGAGAGGTCAACATCTACTATTCATGGCTCGCCAAAGCCTTTGTAAGTTTTTACATTATTAAAAGAATGAATCTTTCTTCTTATTTTTAATGCTGAAAATCATTGTTTGTTTTTTTTAAAGGGGTCCTAATTATAGTATCCTAAAATTACAGCCCGGAGTAAGAGAAAGTAAGTTTTGTCTCTGTACTCAATTTCATTCATTTTTAGTTGTTTTTGTGCAAATGGTAAAATCTGTCTTCTTGAATACTACTGTTTATCAGTATGTTTTCCAGAAAGTGATGATAAATAATTATGTAATGCATCGTTTATTTATTTTGTAGATATTATAATGGGAAATATGTCTGGTTTAGCGAATACATCGCATGTCACTCCTAACACATCACTAGGATTTGTGCAAGCAACGCCATCCAAAGTCCTTCCGTCACCCACTGTTAACACAAAGGAAGCATTGGGTAAGAAAGTGTTCCTGAGAAGAGCCAGACTGACTTTACTATTTGTCTCTTTAAATTGCTTGCAGACATGGTCAATGAGCAGGACCTAACCTAAATAACTTGACATGTGGGAAAACGCTGCTATATGGCAACTATTTTAAAGGGGTTTCCAATTTCATTCATCCTAGAGCCAAGAGTTTGAACTTCTTGGGGGGAAAAAAACAATTGCAAAACCAACCTTACTCACTGACTGCTGCTGTCGTGCTACTGATGTTCAAGGCCATGGAAGCAGCAGTGACATAACCTCTACTATTGCACGTAACTACTGCAGCCAAGCGATGGCTTGCTTGCCAGTCTGATGCTCTTTCCTGCATGGTCGCTGGCATCATTGATTGCCTGCACGGTGCTGTCAATGTAGTGTTAGTGCTGCTAGCATGCTAAAGCTAGAATGATATTGGAGAGATGGTGCTGGCGCAGCAGTCAGGCTGATTTTATTGGTTTAGGCCATTCACCGGCATTAAAGGGAATCTGTCACCCCAATTTCAGCTGCAGATGAA
>VIAB01017480.1:37947-52241 GCA_009801035.1 Oophaga pumilio | reverse complement strand
CCCTGATTACTAATGTTATTAGTGTATGTGTGTAAAAATTTGGACCATATAGGTGTTAAATTAAAGTATTTATTCATGGAAAAAAATTGTGTGGGCTCCCCGGCAATTTTCTCCGGCAGAGAGCGAAAGCCAGTGTCTGAGGGCAGATATTAAGAGCCTAGAAAGGGATCATGGTTTTTGGCCCTCCCCCTGGCTCAAAACATCTGCCCCCAGCCACCCCAGAAGAGGCGCATCTGTTAGACTCGCCAATTCTGGCACTTAGCCTCTCTCTTTCCACTGCTATGTATTGGTGGCATATGGGGTAATAAGGGGATAATGTCACCTTTGTATTGTAAGGTGACATTAAGCCTGGCTAATAATGGAGATGAAAAGGTTAAAAAACACACACACATTAAGAATAAAGTCATTTAATGAAATAATTAAACACACAGTTTTTCCATCTTTATTACACTCCCAATCCAAGCGAAGCCATTGTTCTCCTGTAAAAAAAAAAAACATAAAAAAGCAACAATATCCCATAAAAAATCCCTTTCTCGCATTAATTGACTTGCATTGGCGAGTTTCGTCCGAGATATGCAGCAAATCGCAGCATTCTGCGATTTTTTTTCTCAGTCCGATTTCGCATGAGAAAAAAACTCGAAAATGTGATGTCACCTATTGAATATTATTGGTCCGAGTGCAATCTGATTTTTTATCGGATTGCACTTGTCCGTTTTTCTCGAAAGTGGGTATGAGCCCTAACTCTGAGCCCACCACTGATTGGCAACTTTCTCTATACACTGTGCATAGGCAGTAAACTGCCAATCAGTGGTGGGCGTGGGGTTATACAGAGCTCAGGAATATGGAAGACTACATGGCAGCAGGTATACTAGTCTTCTAGTGATGTTAACCTGCCTGCTGAAATCAAGGTCTCTGTCTCTACATTATTCTGCTGTCAAATTTGGTGTCAAAAACTGGGTGATTTCCTTTGACTCAACATTGATGTGAAGTACATCTTCGACTGGCATTGGTCAGTATCCTATCTGTATGGAATATGTTTTGCATACATTCATTTGAACAAGCCCTTAAGCCACATTCACACATTAAGTACTAGCCGTGCATTTGCCCAATGTATTTTCCAACTGCAAATCCGCAGTGTAATATATTATAAATCTGCAGCATATCAATTTATTTGCAGAATTCATCAGGGACTGCATCATATTTGCCGCAAAGAAATGTGCTGAGTGTTCAAGTAGCCTGTGGGCTTGTACGGCAAAAGATGAAATTCTGCATATAAATTTTCTTGACAATGTACAAACTGTAGATTTCTACATGCCAGAGGTAAAGAGTGGATAATAGGATGTATGTGAGGCCATTTGACCAGCTGCAGAGGCACATCTAGTCCTTACTGTGATCATTATGATGGTACCATTTTATGATTGATCATTACAACAGGACACCTATTGTGAGCAATAAGATGACTGTATTTGTTACAGTGGAAAATGTTTCCAGTTTTAGTCACATATCTTATACTGTACAACTCCAGCCCCTGTCTGATTGGGAAAAAGTCTCAATGTGCAAACCCAGTTGTAGATTTCATATCTTATGGATAACATTCACTACTCTGTGATACTTGGAATGGGTTAACACAGAAATTCAGCACTTCCCTGCACATGGACACTGATAAAGACAAAAGACAAGGCTGGCAACAGGAAGTAAAAGCTTTTCAGACATACTGTAGAGATACAGAGTGATAACGCTCTAGCAGTGATGTAATATGGAGCTGTAACCCATTCGGTGCAACGTCTTTGATGCTGCCGCCGGTTATTTTTAGCTGTTCTCTACCTCTACCATGCTGATCTTCATTTTTCTGTAAAACATCCTAATCCATATCCTCTGGATCCCCACAGTCTCTAGAAGCATGTTGCTATCTATAAAATGCACCTTATGCTAGCCATGCATTATTCCGATGGTGTCATTGAGAGCGTAGAATAGAAAATCTATATGTTGTAAGAGATGATCAATGTGCGCATATCCTGTGGACATCAGGAGCCTGTTTTGTCACAAATTACCCGCAGACGTGACATTTATAGTTTGTGGACAGGGACCTTCATGACTGTTGGCTGCTTGTCAAACACTTAAAATCTGGGAAATGGAAGGGATGGGTTAAACAAATTGTCCTATTTCTTGGCTGAAGAACCCTTCTGACAGATTGCTATATGACCAAGCAATTCTATTATCTGTTTACTTGATGGGGTCACGTTAGCTTTCCAACAGACTAATCCTAAATTGGACCACCCAGTTATTGATTAGTGATCATGAAACAGAATTTACAAGTAGATATATTTATGTCAGTAAATATAGATTACTATACGGCTTAATGCAAAGCTAATATAAAAAAGTAGAGAAACGTAATGTGGAAAATTACATTTGCATTATTATGGGGATGTGTCATCAAACTTGCTTTTACTACAGCTATCACACTTTTGGTAGTAGGCCCAAAAATGATAAATTATGAGATAGAGCAATCTCTACATAATGCCCATAAAAGACTAAATTAATTGGTTTTTCACTATGTAGCTAACAGAAACAGAATCTTGGAGGATGTATCCTGTGCTTGGCATTCAGCTGGACATGCTGAGGAGAGACAGCCAATCAGCAATGCCGAGAACTCTTCAGTGAGTCTGATTTGTCATTTAGATGCATTTAACCAATCAGTTTCTCTTCACAAGCCTCCTCCCAAATGTTTGTTTCAGCTGAATGCCAGACACAGTATACAGAGCCCCAAATTCTTGTTCTGAAAAAGCACAGTTTGAGCTTTTAGCACCCGTTGGTTTTAAAACAATGGGGGCATATTTAGTAAAGCTGTCTACTTATAGACAAACTTAAAGAGGTTGTTCACTACTTTTGCATTGATGACCTATCCTTAGGATAGGTTATCAATGTCTGATCGGTCAGGATCAGACAACCGACACCCCCGCTGATCAGCTGTTATGGGTAAAAAGATTAATTTGGCACTGCAAATTGATGCAAAAAATGATGATTTTTATTTCACAGATTATCAACTGTTTGTGATATTTAACGTTTGAGATGATTATGGCTTTCTTCAGAACTACGGGTACAAAAACCAGCAGAAAATACAAGTTACACAAAGAAAAAGGAAAATGTCCAAGTTCATTTTGCAAAGTACATGGATCAAATATAACCAAATAAGCAATTACCTGAAAAATTAAACAAATAAATATAGTTATCAGAGGATTCAGAAAAATAAACATGAAATATATCTTCTTGAAGTATTAGCCTTGTATGGATTAATGAATATGACTCCGACCAGATAAACATAATAAACAAGTAGTAAGTGGAATACACTATAAGGGGCTGGAGCAGTCAGATAATCATGAGGTAGTAGAAATGAAGAAAAAAAAAGAAAGAAGCTGGTTCACTATTTTACTGCTAAGTGGAGAAAATATGGCTGTGGAGGCTGAAAAAAAGAAAAATATTATGTATTATGGAACTCCTATTGGAGGGCATGATACTAAGCATCATGAATTGGACTAAATGAAATGGACCAGAAGCTTACCAAGGATACCTTGAAGTAGAGTATTATGGTTCAAAAACTATTGCTTGGGAAATGCACTACTGTGCAAGTGGAGTGGCGCTAAGTATCTGGAATGATGAGCGTCTTATATAGTGGACCGCCAGTGAATTGAATGTTTGGCATTCCCTGGTAATGATGACGTACTTCCAGCAGCTGCATGTCACATGATGTCAGCATGTACTGTATGCTTCACCAGAACTGACGTGTTAGAAAGTGTCGCCTCTGGGCATCATGTTGGTGGGTAACAGAATGGAAAGGGGTAAGTACCCTGTAACTTGTGTGTATTCATTAGAAGGAGGGAAAAGCTAGGATACCATGGTACAAATGTTACAGATGGCACATAAAGCCGCATATGCAAAAGATAAAAGAGAACAGGGTGTAATAGAAAAGAACTACGATGTGTGCTAGGAAGAAGGGAATGAATGGAGTTACTAGATGGGGTGTCTAAACTTCTAAAAAAAGGAGAAAAAAGGAAAAATAGTGTAACGGAAAAATAAAAAACTGAAATAAAAGGAAAAATGAAAAGCTAATATAAAAAAATGACAGCAAAACTAAAAATAAAGAATTATCTAATAAAAAGTACAGTAAATGAGAAATAACAGAAACAATAAAAACTGAGATTTATAAACTAAAAGAAACACCTAACAGTAAATGAAAAAGATATAATAATGTGCCACCAAACCCGTTTACATGGTGAAGAGAGGAAATCAGCCTATGTGTGCCTGTAGATGAACAAAAGAAAAAAACATAATAATGTGATCAAATTAAACTAGTAGTAACCTCGTAATCTCTATCCCATCCCTTGGGTTCAAGGGTGTCCAACCTATAGATTCAGAAGGACTCAAGTCATTTCAATGTTTTAATCCAGTTGCCACCTCTTCTTGGTGCTAGAACCTGCTACAATACTTAAAATCTCAATTGCGAAATATTATGTTTCTTCAGGTCAAAATGGTCAGATAAAGGTAGGTATGTCTTGCCACACCAAATACTGGACTTATGTTGTGAGATGCGGTCTCATATAGGTTGGGTCTTCTTCCCAACATATATGAGACCACACGGAAACTTGATAGTGTATATTACACAGGAAGATTCACTAGTGAAGAAACCCTGAATATTAATTCCCTCCCTATAAATAAAGATTTAGAATTTTTGCATTAATTTGGAGTGCCAAATTCATCGTCTTACTTATTCTGGAGTGGAATCCTATTTGTGCACCCATAATAGAACTGCCGCGCCACCGGCCCAAAGTACTCGCTTGCTGACTTGGCCTGTCTACTTGTAGTGGCCGAGGCTTGGTACTGCACATCCACCTCCTATTCAAATCAACAGAAGGAGGATGTGTAGTACCATGCGGCGGCCACTACAAGACAGAGAAGCTATGCAAGTGAGTACTTCAGTCTGGCAGCCGCCACTGCTGACACCGATAACAGCTGATCGGCGGGGATACTAGGTGTCGAACAACCTCTTTAAAATGCATCAAAGTTATCACAATGGCTCTTTTGACTGAATACTACCCTTATGCTTAATTTTGCAGGGATGTTTTCATTTCCTTTATGCCAGTTTTGTGGTGTTCAATAAATGCAAGATTTGACTCACTTATTTGCACAAAAATGTTGGCACTCACTTCTGTGGCCTTTTGACTCATGAATTATGATTAAATTACTTGAAAGTTCTGTTTATTATGTGTTATTGTTGTATCAGCTTTTGCTCTTATTTTATTCCAACTGCTTCCCCTAGTATTCAGTTTTTTTCTTTTTTTTTTATTTGACAAATGCTGCCAGAGATGTGGGTCTTTTTATTTAATGCTAATTCTTATGTTTTTTTTCAAAGTGGGCGAGGCTCACAGGGTAATAATGACATGTAAGCAGGTGGTCAGGAGACCACAGCGGAGACACCAGGCTGCAAACAACTATTTTATTCGCTTAACAGAATTTTAGGAAAAAAAAGGTGGTTGTTAAAGGCATATCACACAGATACAATATTCACAGAATTACTAGAAAAAATATGAACTGAAGTATGTTGAGCAGTATACATTAAAGAGTTTCAGGAATAGCACAGGGTCTGCAGTCCAATCTAGCTCTAGTTGAGAGTGGGGAAACAAACACCGTACTTGACGGGAACAGTCTCTAAGAACTTCCGCAGCATGAGCGAGGGCCACTGCTCAGTCTTATCAGCCGCACGTCTTCCTAACAAAGTCTATCACTGGGCCGCCTTAATGTCAGCTCAGCTGTATTTCATCCAATCTGCCGCCTTCCCCCTGCCCACACCCAGTACCATGAGTCTGTGCTGAAAGTGACGGGCCATCTCACATGTCTGCCTCGATCACCAGACTCGAGTCTCCAGCTGATTATTCTCAGGACCGCTTTGGTACTTGGCCGCCGACGAGTGTCTCCTTGATCCGTATCAATGAGGGCTGGTCCTTGACTGTTGACTGGCGTCGTCTGTGTCAGGAACCTTGAACAGCGTTGTCCGGGTCTTCGGTGCTTGACAGTCAATTGCAGATTTTTCATTGTAGAATGGACAACCTCTTGAACTCTTGATACTACATACATGAGATATAAAGAATTGCAAGCATCTTATAAGTTATGAATAGAGTTGAGCGAATTTGTTTGCATTCTGTTCCGAATACGATCGGCATCGAATATTGTTTTTGCAATATTCGTTGAACACAGTTGAACGTCATTAGAGTCAATGGGAGTAGAAATTACCGAATATGTTGGGAACCAATCATCAAACATACATTTGACACGAATAGGGTGTGAATATGGCACGAATATGGCAAATTCAGATTCGACGACCGAATCCGAACAAATTCGCTCAACTCTAGTTATGAACAGCAACCACTGCTGTGATACCATAATTTCCCTCGGGATCAATAAAGTGTATCGTATCGTATCGTATGATCATGAGATTCAGAAATGACAGCAACATTTCTTTGTAATTCCCTTTCAAAATCAGCGTTATAATGCCCACCATGTATATCCAATAGAGAGTGTTGCAGGGAACAGAATTCTAAATTTATCATTAGCAAGCATACACTTTTCTAGAGCTGAAAGACTGTGAAAGCACCTGCAACTTTCTTCTTTTCTGGCATTATTAATGCTGAGCTTGCAAGGACATTTTAATGGCTTTTAAGGGCTCACCCACACGGCTGTATAATCGCATGAATGATATTGGATTTTTTATCAGATAGCACTCGGACCAATGATTTTCTATGGGGCAGTACTGATGGCCGATTTTTTTCACTGACAGATTTTGTCTGTTAAAAAAATCTCAACATGATGCTATTTCACTCCAAAATTGGATCTGTGCAAGAAAAATATCGAATACCATATTGAGCAATGATAGGAATGGTCCCGTAATTGATTAATAGCTGTTGTAAAAAATGGATTGTATTCGGACAGCATACTGATCACAAATGGGAAAAAGTCGTCCCACTTTCCTGCATGAAAATCGGACTGATGTTTAACACTAGAACTACTGAGGTAATCATTTTGACTACTTCACACATAGTGAGAAGTAGTCAAAATGACTATCCAGTAGTTCTAGTGTACACTTGTGTGACCCTATCCTAAATATGATGGGGCTGGAGCAACGTCAACATAATCATATGGACAGAGGTACACCTTCCACGAAAAACACACTTTACGGCACAAGAGGACAACTGATGCCAAAAGTACAAAGCATAAATTCAGATAACAATAATTCTGAAAACACAAGCATAAATACAAAATACTATATCAGCTCATGTTTAGAATTTTATATAAAAGGTGCATGCTTAGTAAGAAAATGTTGTGCATTTTGACATTAAACAATCAAAAAATGTCTTTGCCTATTACACTTGCACTTTATTAAATAGGGGCTGATATTTTGCCATTATGTTTCTTTTAATTTAACATTTGATTTTTGTGCCATCATTGTTTTCATATCTGCCTACTTCCCTCTCAGTGCAATAAAGGGTTATTAAAACAAAATAATTATTATTAATGATGCTCTATGTGTTTGGAGATATGTTGCACAGCGCTTGGGGTCTTACCGCTGGGACAACTTGTTTGGCATACCTAATTTTTCGCCACTAACCAATTAAAGGCGTTATCCCGAAATAGACTTTGAAGACATGTGGTCTGAATAAGTCATGATTAGGATGTAAGTGGACTAGGACTACCCCATTAACTTCCTTCCTGCTGGATGTTATTAAATCTAAGGCTTTGCTCACATCATCGACATGAATTCTGTTCACAACGGAGCCTTGACAAGTATGACAGATCTGTTTTCAAAGGATCTTAACTTATAACGGTGTCAGTCAGGTTTCTGCATATGTCCTGGTATTTCGAAGGCCAATACGAGCACTGATTGCTAAGCTGTTCTTCATGTAAGAAAATGCCACAACACATACAGATTGGAGCCTTATATTGTGCAAGTAATTTTATACTGTAAACCAAATAATTTAGCTTTAGAACAGAAAAATGCATTCATTCTATAGAAATATGAGATTAGATGGATCCTACATTCTGGATCACGACCATTAATCATTCATTTTTTTTACAGTTTATGAATGCCTTTCATTAAGCTAAATGCCTTTTATGTCGTAACAGAACTGAAACGGTTAAAGTCGAGAACTACACTCGAAGAAAAATCCTTCTGGCAATTTGTAATTTTGCATGATCAGCTCAACCATGGGATTAAGGAGATGGGGAGGCGGAGGGGTGGTGTTTGGGAGAGACAAGGCTCATTTATAAGGATCTTGCACATGAAAGAGAGCCAGCACAGACCTGTGAAAGTCTGCCTCATGTGAGATGCGATCTACACGCACAGGAAGAGCTGTCAGGGGCTATTTATCTCTTGGCAGCCTGCGCAGGCTCCGGTTCCCACATCGACTCTGAGTCACAATGGCAGCGATCAGCAGCTTTTCACTCGCTCCACTGAATGAACGGATTGAAGAACATGCCCAGGCTGTGCACGCTTATCTGCCTCTCTGATTCATCTCTCCCTAGGGTGGACCACCTGGATCTCCATCACTGGAGGGCAGGCCACGTGGTCCTCCTTCCACAGGATATGTACATTAGTGGTAGTAGTAGTATCAGTAGTAGTCGTTTTATATTGTGGCTTTACTTTGCTCATTTCTACTATCTACACCATTTAGTAAATGGTGTCAATATACATTTTTTCTTGCTTTAGTCAATTCATAACATTTATGTTTATGATGGCTTACAACTCAGATGACTTATTAAAGATCACTTAATGCTATTGTATAGCTCAGAAGGCAAACCACACCTTACCGCCTCCAAAAACTATTTTGATCATCACTAAAGAGAGCAGTTCTGAAACAAAAAGAAAAACAACTTTCATTTGTTGAAAGAATTGACAGCCCCCCCACTTGAACATGCACTCCTACTAAGATTTTTTACTCATTAAAGAAGCACACATCAAAATTTATATCCTCTTAATATATTGCAATCATCATATTATACAGCACTGTGTACTTATAATTGCTCATTTTGCCTTTCTACCCAGTTAATTCTTCTCTTTTCCATTAAGTCTATGGAGTTATCATGTGATTGAAAACTGACTAGCTGAATCCTACTAAGTTCTATGTAGAAACAGGAGGTCAATTTTCCTGCATGACTCATGAGTCACTGCAAAATCCTCTGGTCAGGGGTGGAGTGGGGAAGCTGCATCAGAAGTCTAGGAGGGGGATGATAAATGCAGGGACAACTGACTTCCTGTTTCTACTTAGAGCAGAGAAAAGATAAGAATTAGTTGGGTAGAAAGGCAAAATGAGTAATTGTAAGTACACAGTGCTATATAATATGATGATTAAAAGTATCAAAATTTTTATGAGAGTGATTATTTAATATACTCACCTACCACAGCTATCTCCGATATCCAGCGCTGTGCTCTGCTTCTCAGTGAAATCACCGCTCCAAAAACTCTCTGGGTCATGCTGTGCTCTGCATGACCCTGAAGTGACTTTTTACAATGTAAGTTTATGGAGCGTAAGAACGAGTAATAAGCCATAGGCTTTTACTGTAAAAGAGACTTACGTCTCATGCATAGCGCACACGGTGAGCCGGCTAGTTGCAATTATGGTGATGTCACTGAGCAGCAGAGCAGAATAGCACTGGACACCAGAAAGAGCAGAGGTAGATGAGTGTTATATACACTCACACTACAATACATACATGTACACACATTTATTGCATAAAAAATTAGTGGGAGTGCTTATTTAAGGCTGTCCCCTTTCAGAAAATCTCAGTCCCCCGCTGCAGTATGTTATCTGTATAAAAAACAACAAAAAAAACTTTTTTCACCATACCTAGTCCAGCGATGAGTCTCAGAGTCACTGAGTTCACTAATTGGCTGCCACAATGCCAATGTGATGTCAGTGCCTCAGCCAATACCAGATACTGGGAACAGTGAAAGAGACTCATAGCTGGACCTGGGGTAGTAAGTAAAGCCCAGGTTTTTTAAAAAAAAATAAAAAATAAATAAACTGCTTCCGGGGACTAGAATTTTTTGAAACCTTATAAGCAAAAAAGTCAAGCATGAATTTAATGGTCTGTATTTTTACTTTTTACTCAACTTTTTTTCTTACTTCTAGGGTATGTGCACATATTGTGGGTTCAAAGCAGATTTTCCACTGCATATCCTGCATATACCGTATGTGTTACTTGTAGATTTTCTTGTGAATTGTCTTGAGAATTTCACCCTAATTTTACCCTAAAAGAAAGTGCTCCTAAAATCGGAGCAGAACAACGGACTTCAATACAACTCTGATGTGCAAAGTGCTCCATGATTAAAGAGATGTATCTTTCCATGAATGAAATGTGTTCTAAATGGGAAGTACAGAGGGAACCGCATGCACAACTAAAATAAAGACTTGTAGAATATGAATTGCTCTCTACAGGTTTCATGTTCTAGAGCGACATGGGCAGAGCAGATTGTTATAAAGCAGCTCATGTCCATCTTGCTCAGAGGTGTGGACTACAAATTTCATGTGACACAAATGAGGGGGACGAGAGTGAGGAGCAGGAAAGAGAACAAGCAGAGGCAGACAAAAAATCTGTGCAGAGCTCTATAACAAGTGTTTTAACGCGCATCAAAGCTTCATCCAGATCAAGACAGCTGAACTCTGCTATATTGTGTCTTCTATGTTGCTGCAGTTTGTCTCTGTGAACTAAAAAGTGAATGAATTACAGGAATCCCTATTGTTTTGCTTATCTATATATAGGAGAGATTACTGCAACTCTTCTTCTTTCCCCAGCTTTGTACCTATGGAGAACAGCAAAACACGATAAAAGTTCCCTGAAAAGTTGGATATGGCTGCCCCATATAATCAGTTTGGAAGTCCATTTTAAGTTCTCAGTTGCAACCATAAAATGAAGCATTACACAGAGAATTTTTATATCAATGGGGCCCTCCAGAGAAAGGCTCTTTAAGCATTCTTGGCAAGTCTTACAGAAGGTCCACAGACTTCTAGAAAAGGGAACATCTTCCAGACACCTGGAAGAGACAACAAATCTTCAATATTACATTTTTAAAATATACTTACCTCTCCCCTCTTCCCAATCGCCGACTTCTCTTCGGGTTTGACTACAAAGTCCCGCCACTGGCCATGTTGTCAGCTTGCCATATGTAGTGGTGCCCAGGAGTGCTGAAGAGTGCAGGAGTGGGTAAAGATAAGTAACTGGTATCAGACCTGAACTTGCCGTCTGCCTGGCTGGCATCTGTGTAAAAGTGAGGGATCTGATGTGAGGTCTGCGTAGATGAAGGTTTTAGTATGGGGTAGAGGTTCTGGCATTCTGTGTAGATGGGGATTCTGGTCTGTATAGGTGAGGGTCTTGTCTAGGATCTGTAATAAGAGCTATTCTGCTGTTTGTAAAGATAGTGGATCTTCACTGAGGTCTGATATGTGGTTTACAAATTTGACAGTTAAGTCTTGAAAACGGACCTGTATTTTCAACAAACTTTGCATAAATCAAAACTGCAGCAGAATATACGAAACTTTGTAATATATCTTATCAGAGAATTCTGCTTCTTTATTCAATTATCAGTCTCTTCTCGCCCTTTCCTATTTCCTAAACTCAACATCTGCTCTAAAAAAACAGGTCACACCTGTTTTGCTCAAGACAAGACAGACTGCCAGCTGACTTAAGTGTCAGTGGGCTGTCATTCCATACTATACTCTATGGAAAGGGGATTAGGTGAAATGAGGAGCAGAGTGATTAAACAGACAGAGGGAGACAAAGAAAGAAGGTTCTTACAAGTGTATTACCAAACCCTAGACTTGGATTTACTTCTACACTGCTCAGGACTGCTGTGTAATGTGCTCTATGCTGCTGCTGCTTCTGTCTAAGTGCTATGAAAAGGAAACAAAAGCATGAATCCCTCTCTCTGTGTGGTTAGTGTATGGGAGAGATCATAGCAGCTAGTCTATTCCCACCAGCTCAGAGTCAATTGCAAATTAAGATATAAAGTCTGCAGAGGAAAAAACTAATTAAAATGCAGGATAAAGGCTATATAATGGCCACAGACGGTGTAACACAAAAAAAAGTTTTCTTACCTTCCTAGAATTCCAACCTCTCATTCAGCCAACCTGTATCCTACTTTGAACTTACGAAGAGTAGGAACTCTGAATGAGCAATGTTTACAGATGGGTGTCTCTGGTTTAGCTGATTTCCGTAGTCATGCTTCAAGTCTCTTCAATAGATTGGACATTGACATACCAGATAGCTTCCTATAGGTGGCACCAGAGAAACAGGTTTCGTCCTTCTAGATGAGAGGTTATCTGCATAAAAAATTAAGTATACAGCATTTATGGTAACCTAGTGTATTTGAAAGATGAGGGTTAATCAGCATTTCAATGAGGTCTAAAGCCCCATAGATGTTTTACCACACTGCATTGGAATTTTTAAGTCTATCACATCCTGAGCTCACAACACACCATGCAACATTAGTTAATAAAATGAGTCAAATAAATGTTTTTAAAGTTGCATAATAATGTATAGAAAAAAATATCTTATTTAACACGGATTAAACACAGTCCTTATCTGAACTAAGAAAAAAAGAGAATTAACTGGAAGAAACTTTCTACCTCTTTTCTTGCTTAGGAGGAAATGTGCAAATTCATAAAATAAACATTTTATTTCTGGGTCACATGCAGCAAAAGCTGTAGTTTCTGTTCATATTACACCTGGGAGACCGCAAGAAGAATTTTTCTTGATGAATAGCTGGCAATGCTCTTGCACTTGTGTAACGCCCCATAGGTATTCCAAGTCATTGCGGATGATTTATTGGGATTTTTCAGAAGTACCGGCAATCTTGAAAGCAGGATTTCCCTTCTGTGTTGAAAGAAGAAGCTGATAGAGTTAAGCCAATAAAAAGGTATGGAGTTTTGGAGATAAGAGAGAAAAGCAGCAAATAGGTTTATGAGTGAGTGACAGATATTTTAAAGGATCTACTGCAAAGGAAAAGAGAAGCCATCCTCATATTAATTTCTCAGCTTGTTGTTTTGCCTGAGCAGTCAGGATTCAGCCTCTTTGGGATTTTACAGAATTCAGCAGATAGGATGGGTCATAAAACAGAACTTTGCACAGACAGTGAGAGTGTCATAGTATTAGTACAAGTATGGCTACTTTCACACTATGCTTGTGCTTCTTTTGGCGTCTTCCTTCGGAATCCCAGAAAATAGGGTTCATATAGAAATGAACCATTGAGTATAATGAGGCAAACGGAGTACAAAGTCTGCAAATTTGTACTCCATTTGTTATTTTTCCCAGCAGTGTCTTTTATGTTGGACACAATAGCACAACAGAGTATGCTATTGTATCTGACATAAAGGATGGACAACACCAGAAAAAAGGTCAGAGTCCAAAGTTGCTGTCTTTGGACTTTGTTTCACTCATTATACTCAATAGTTCTGTTAGGATTCTGTTGGAATACCATTTTTCTCTTCTTCAAACGGAAACCACAGATAAAGACAACAAAATAGGCACAAATGTAGTGTAAAACTTGCCTACGAACATTTCACACTGATCCACAGGGAAAACAGATCTTCTGGTGCAGGAAAACACCCCTATCTCTGTGAAAGAATAGGTAATAAATGTCTGATAGCTGGCTATTCCACCTCTGTGACCTCATCAGTCACTAGATCAGTGGTCCTGAGCCCCCATTTCTTCTCACTGCACTACAGAAATCAGGAAATCGGTTAGTGGATCAGCGGGTCATGCATGCACAATGCCAAGCCAAAATGGGATTTATAGAGACAGTCAAATATAGCTCTCAGCTGTCATTGATTATAGTGGCAGGCCACATTTTCTACCCCTTGCCTTTTTCATAAGTGTATGTACATGTTGTATCCGTCTTTTTTTACAGATACAAGATGTACCCATAATAATCTGTGGTGCTATTCACATGTCTGTGTTTTTTCATGTATCGTGTGTCTGTGCAAACGTTTGGGAGACATGTCGTTGTTTTTCTGGTATCATGGATGAAAAGGCCCAATACAAGTCTATGGGTCCGTGAAAAACACGTACAACACACAGATGGGATCTGAATGTCATCTATGTGCTCTCTGTATTTAATATTGCAAAGGATAGGAGAAGCTTTGTAATGTATTTTATTTATTTATCCAACTATGAAAAGCACTGATGACTAATGGTAAAAACAGACACACGAACCATGCACTGATGACACACCGACACACCGATCCAAAACA